>CAJNDV010035484.1:0-24060 GCA_905221635.1 Symbiodinium sp. CCMP2456
CTGCGGCGACGACTACTACTACCAGTACCACTACTACTGCTACTGCTACTGCTACTGCTACTGCTACTGCTACTGCTACTGCTACTGCTACTGCTGCTGCTGCTACTACTACGGCTGGTGCTATACAATTGCTACTGCCATTACGACTGCCTCCCCCATTGCTGCTGGCACCAGCATCATCCCCAAGACAAAGACACATGCGATCGGTGCCACAGCCACCACACACCGCCACAAACGCTTCCGTTTGGCTGTTGCAGCCATCGACCTCTTGTGTTTGCGACGCTGTGTTTTGGCCTTGCCCAAATCTCGGAAGAGCCTCTCCCAGGATGCCCAAGGACTACAATCCCGAGGCCTTGAGGGCATGGGTACGCCATGTAAATCGTGTCGTGAATAGACACATCTGTAGTACTGGACACTGTACTTCGATGAAGCACCTCTCACGTGAAGGTGGCGGATGTGACGCAGGGGCGCGAACTGATCTACAGGACCCGGTGTGAATGCATACGGTAGAAGCGTTTTTTTGAAACATTTGGTCAACAGTTCCCGAACTCGTTCCAAATAGGGCAGACACTGAAGGCTTAGACCACGGCTATGGAATGGTATGGAGTGCTTCAGCGTAAAGGGACGATGACCGCGAGGCCGGCCCAAGCGGTGCGGGACCCCTCCGGCTCGGAAGGATCCGCAAAGCACCGAGAGCTCCCCCGCAACCGGGCATCGGAACTTGACGAACTGTGCTCCCGCAGCACAGTGCCATGTGGAGATTTTTGGGGTTGAGAATCGCGCTCTGCCACACTCTTCAAAGCCGCTACAGTCATAACGGACTCCTCGGGGCTCGAAATCATGCGAAAATCGTGCTCCCGGCAACAATGCCCGTCAGTGCCGGGGCTCCGGGAACGGCTTTTGGGTGTGTGCAACTAAATCGCGCATAGGAAGGGTGCTTCTTCAGTGTTCGAGGTCTACGCTGGCATAATGCAAAAGCAGATCCAAAGATGCGACTGCTGTTGAGGACATATGCCACGCGCTTGATGCTGGTGGTGCTCTGCCTGGAGGCATCGGAAGACTCCACGGACCCACTTCGCACACCATGTCCTTTGCTTGCGTCAGTTGACGGACGTCATCTTCGCTGTCCGCGGCTTAAGCATGCTCGCCCTGCTGCAGCTTTTCTGTTTTCCTCGTTTCTGGTGCATCACAGCTTGGAGCCACTGGAGGTGGACTCCATCTCGGCCATTGTTGCACAGATTCCTGACCTCTTTCTCGTGCCCGCCCAAGTGGCGCTGGCCAAGTGCGTGTGGCGAGCATTTTTTCTCATTTCGCTTGCAGAATTCTCAAGCCCCATACCCTGAAGCGGACACCCTGAGCCCTCTAGACTAGTCCTACTCAGGCCTACACCGCGTGCGTCTTTGCGATGCTAGGCGCTTTCCCTGTTTGAGCCAAACAGCCGCCCCTAAGGACTGCGGGGGTCAGGGTGTCGGTCGCGGGTATGTAGGATTTGTGGTCTTAGGCTCAGCGGTACGTTTAGAGGGCCAGAGAATCGAAATCCTGAAACCTCCCAGTCAAGAGCAGTCTTAGTTCCGGAGGCTTCATCCTTCTGCTGTCTAAGCGTTCCAACCCTTGCCTTGTCCCTGATTTTCCCACCGCATAAACCTAAGCCGAGAGATCCATATAACCTTCGCAAGTGCAACAGCATATTACTTACGCAGGTGAGCTCGAAGCTCTTTCGGCAGACTCCGAGTCCGCTCTATTCCACAGGCCTTCGGGCGACGTTCTTCGCCGTGGATGAGCTGGTGAAGCTCTTTACCCTCCTGCACGCACCCCGGAAAGGAGGGTTTTCCTGTGATTCCGTTGGCAGGAGTGTACCGTGAAACCCCCGAAAACCCAAGCCCCCCATATGAACCAGATATGAACCCTTACACCCCAAATCGGACTCGGAGCTTTGCCGGAGGCCCTACGCGGTTTCCGTGATCTTGATCTTCATCGGGGCCAAGTTGGTGCCGCATTGGGAGCGAGGGTTTTTGGATAGTTTCAATCCTGGGCTTCGCTGAGAGCTCTCCGAGTTTCGAGGTACTGCGTGGTGTAATCCACATCCCGGCACAGGACGGGCTGCTCAAGACGATGGAATCACGGGTGTTTAGGGGCCCTCAGTCGCACAGCCATGGGTAGACATCTGCAGGTCGTGTGCATGACCCTCTTTACGGTGCTGCTGGTCAGTCCGGACCTCAGGCAACAAAAATCCGGAAATGAAAAAAACACAAAGAGCAGAATAGAGTGTGTGATATGTGTGTGTGTGTGTGTTTCGGTTTAACGTGCTTTCCACAGCCTCCTCCATTGCCTTTTTTGTTTGAGGTATCCTGGCCTCCGTGGTCTACGACCGCTTTCGTCCAAAGGCCCGGGTGCTCAGTGGGCGAGACTCAGTCGGAGACTCTGTTTCAGTTGTTTTCCTTCCCTTCGCTGCGGCCGCTCTGAAAGGACGACGAGGAGGGCAAGGTGCCTTCGGCTGCAGCTTGCACGTGGTTTCTTCGGTGATTTTCCTGTTTCAGGCCAAGCTGAGGGTCGGCGTTGTTTTTTTTGGTTCTGGCATTGGGGGAAATCCTCTTGGTGTCGCAGCCCTCTTGGAGCCCCCTACAGTAGCCTTAGCCCCAGGCGAAGGACTACATCTCCCCGCTCGCTGCCGGCAACGCCGGCAACGCGAGCTTCTTCCCTCAAAAGGCGCTGTTGCTCCCTTTTTTCTGTGCCTCCCCGGACTTTCCAAAAGCTCAAGTCAGGCTTTCCTGCAGCCTCTCCATGTCAGAGCATACTCGAGGGTCTATCTTGCCCATGTTCTAGAGCTCCTCAAGCAAGGTCCGTGCAGTAGTCGCTCGAACAAGGATCGGTTTGCATGCTCGTCCGGGCCAGGCAGAGGACACGGATGCCTCCTGATTCTGAGCAGAGCGCTCAGCCCGCACCCGCAGGGCGAAGTCTCCGTTTCACTTCGCTCGCTGAAAAGCTCGCGTGCCAATTCCATTGCGGTTAGCGGTTAGCGACTCCCGGTGGAGACACGGCGGATTTTCAGGGGTTGCTGGCTTCCAGGAGCTTTGAACGAAAAGGCCACTGTGTAATTACTCTTGGCAAATGTTCAAGCCATACTGCAGTGGCGGCGCAACACGGCAGCTGCTTCACGAGGTCCCGTACATTCATGTACATGCCATGTCAATGTCATTCAATGTCAACGGGCAATGGATCCGGCACCTCGAGTTTTGATAGAGGACGCGCAGCTCTTGGTGCCAAGCAGCTTGGACAGTTGCATGTTCCGGTGCAGTTCAGATCCCCAACCCAAGTTGCATCATGTTGCATCGGTAGTCTTCTTGGCTGGTCGTGTGTGTGTGTGTGTGTGTAAAGGCAGTTGAAGGGATGCTCTTGCCGGGTCCCGTGCTTCCAGTGCTTGTTGTGGGAGTTGCGGCATGTTGCGGCAAGGTAGCTCCGCTGGCGATAGCATCTTCGCGCGAAATGCTCTACTTGGCACGCTGAGAGATGGGGCCAGGTGGCCAGAAGCTCTTTCCGTGGCCCGAGGGGTCGAGGCTGATCGCTTGCAGCCGACAGTGGTGACGTTTGGTGCCACGGCCAAGGGAATAGCCAGCTTAACTTTTTTGCTTTGTCGTGGGAGGGCATGCTCGGTATGCTTGGTATGATTATGATTGGCTTGTCCCCCAATCTTCTTCCTGCTGAGGCGCCGCCGCGACTGCATGTGAGAGGGGCCAGCAGTGGCACTGGGCGCTTACTTTGTTCGAAGCCGTGGCAGGGGCCCACTTGCAAGCTGATGCCTTGACGTACAGCGGGGCGATCGTGGCGCATAGAGTGCAGATGCAATGGGGCAAGGCCCTGTCTCTGATGTCTCAGATGGATAGGAACCAGGTGAAACGGAACCTCTTCACGTATACGGGTGCCCTCAGTGTGATCGATTCTGCATGCGGCTCTGCAAGTGCAAGCGCTGAACTCTGGCAGAGGGCGTTGTCCGCGTTTTCGAAGGCATGTTTGGAGCGAGTCGATGCAGATCAGGCTATGTACGGGACAGTCCTTGGCTCCTGCCGAAAAGCCGGGCAGTGGCAGCAAGCCCTCGGATGTCTCAATGCAGGTCTTGATCAAAGGAGGCTTGCGGCGATCTGCTACAATCTGGCTCTTGGGTGCTGCGCCGACCTGAAGCAGTGGCAGGCCGCTTTGTCAGTACTGGCGCTCATGCAGTCGACCCTCGGCACATGAGGGCATTTTGGTCCTGGAGCCTGGGGTCAGACTTCGAGCCAAGACTTTCAGAACTCTCAGAACAAAAATTTAACGAGTCTTCGAGGAATGGCGTGGAGCCCACGGTCCTTTCCTTCACTGCAGCTCTGGGCGCGTGCAGCGAGTGGGAGCAGGCGTCACAAAGAAAGAGTTAAAGAGAGCAGGGGCGCAGGTCCCCAACAAATCCGAGAGAAGCGGGGCCCGGCCAAGCTCCTGAGGCGGTGGGATTGCTGGCGGAGGCTTGGAGATGCCGCCTGGAGCCAGATGAACGTTTGCCGCTTGGTTGTGGCGCACTGAATTAAGGGGCCCCGCGCCGAGAGCAGAGCTGAAGAGAGCTGAGCTGCCCCTCGAAGCCTGAGCAAAGCCTGAAATCAGCAAAAAGAGTGTGAGCTCTGCTTCCAGGTACAAGGCTTTGGTTTGGGCCTGCCGTGACGATTATGGGGTGCAGCAACTGCTTCGCAAGGAGGCTGTGGCCAAGGGCCTGGACCTGGGTGCTGAGGAAACCCAGATGCTACAGAAGATTCAAGGGTGGCTCGGCAGCATCGCAATTTCCAGAACGTGTCTTGCTCGCGTTTCCGATTTCCCGGAGGCAGCCGTTGGCCGGAGAGGCCCAGTATGGGGCCGTTCTGCGCTCCCTCCAGGGTGCTGGAGACTGGCAGCAGGCTCGGGCAGCCGTCGAAATCACGGTTGCGACGTCGTCGAAATTGTCAGGGCTGCGCCTTTTTTGCTTCTCCGACACTAGCAGCGGGCTCTCCATCGCTCCTGGAAGTTGTGTCAGTTTCAGTCTCGAGCACTGCACGTCCTAGCCCCAAGCGCCAGATCCGCTTCACAGCCTCAGACACGAGCCGTGAAACTCGAGCCACAGACCCGGCAACGCTCACGAGTGCACCCTGGGTCAGGTGCAGGGTCCTCGGGTTCAAATGTGTTGATCCAAGTAGCTTTGACCCGGTTTCTTTTACACTGGTTGCTCGTTGAGCGATGTTGGGTCTTGTTGGCTTAGGCCTCTTCGGGTCATCCGGATCATCAGGGTGTGGGGTTTGGATTTTGGGTATCTAGTGTCATTGGGGTTACTGGGTGCAAAGTGCAGCACCATGCGCAGTGTTGCTATCCGCTTAAATATGAAGTTTCGGGCTACAGAATTCGAACGAACATCCATTGTTTGGCTGGCCACAGTTCAGCGTGAACTTGTTTTGGCCGGCCAACTGCTTTTTTTGCTTTAGTTTCACTAGTTACCCTCCTGCAAGTAGTCAAGCTAGGATTAATTAAGAAGCTTGTTATGAGAGGCTTGAGGCTATCTCCGAAAAGGATGTTGACGCCTTTTTCAGTCTTCTGACGTTGAAGGCTGGTGTCGTTTTGAGGTCCTAGGCTGTCTTGGAAGAATACTAAGATCAACCCTTGTTTTTGGGATTGTGTTAAGGTTGGCTCTGAGGAGACAAGAATGTTTCTTGTTGGGATTAGTTTTATGGGGTCGTAGGCTAGCTTTGAAGAGGGTTGTTAAGTTTCTTGAAAGGGGATTGTATGAGGTCTGAAGATGTCTGAAGCTGGCTTCAAAAAGGATTTTGAAACTTCTCCTTGTATCAGGTCTGAGAGCCACCCTCCCAAACAACTAGTTGGCCTCACCCTATATGTGAGTACCGAACGTTGGCATCCTTAAAGCACCAAGGTCTGACGTGCAGGGTTCCCAGGCAACGTGCCCCCAACAGATACGCCCAAAAGACTGGATTGTGGTGAAAGTCATACTCGTACCCCGGTGTCGTGCACAAACTCTTGCGCTTGTAGTCTTAGTTGTAGCATTTGTGTTGGCCCGGACACGGCTGAATCAGTACAGAACTTTTCCCATCTGGGAACAGGTTGGGGTCCTCTTCCCTCAGAAGAGTAGGGAACACGCCGGGGGCGGATGGGCGGCACTCGGGCACACGCTTGCCTGATGAAGGTTGTGTGCGTGGCTTGCGCGAGATGGGTGGCGCATGGGATGGGTGGCATGCGCGCATGCGCGTTGCTGGCCTGCGTCGCTCGGGACCTGTTTGTGCTGGTGGTATCGAGGGCCAAGCTAGAAACTTATTGAAGCCAGATCCGGCCCAAGCCCTAACTGGGCCAAACTTGGAACTCCCGGATCCGTACACCTTGCCCACTTTCCCTGGCCAAACTTCAAATCAACTCCACCCTGTGACATCGCTCCCTTCTGACAGGGAAATCGGTTCCTGACTTTGCACGGAAAGGGTTTGAGGCTGAGCGTTAAAATGAATACTAACCTTCATTTCTTGCCGCTGGAGGCACTGGCTCTTTTCTCGGCGGTGGAAGCGAAGGGCACCCAGGTTGACCTTGCCTTCTATTCCACGTTGCTGCGGGTGTGCCGAAAAGGAGCCCAAGATCAGAGGGAAAGAGGGCAAAAACCCTAGCCAGAAACATGCCATGCACCCACGAAAATGCCCCAATCTGGCGTTCGGACGTTTTTGTGACACTTGCAGCCTAAAACAAGCCAATGCACCTTAAGGCTCCTAAACTGAATCCTAACCCTTTCACAGCACGATTCTAAGCCCCGAGAAGGCTCCCCCTTGGGACCGCCAGAACCCCGCAGAAACAACACAACAGAAGACAACCGTGGCGCTGACCAGTGTTGAAAAAGTCCCCATAAAAAAATAGACCATCGTAGAATCATGGGGACCGCGGCCTTGCGCCGTTTCCGAGCCAGGAGCCGCTTGGAGCGCTGCCCTTCGCTTCTTCGAGGAAGCCAGGGCGGTCTTAGCTGCCCAGGAGCAGCTTCCAGCATCTTGGGCTCCTTTTTAAAGGTGCACCGCGGGGGGGGGGGGGGGGGGGGTTCCGAGCGGGCTTATCGGGCGTAGGACATCTTGTGCGGCGCGTCTCAGGACATCGGGATGCACCTCTCGGCTTTCTATGCCTGTGCTGCCTGCAAAGAGGATCGCTCCACACTCGCTTTGCTCCTCGGCAGCTCGCTTCGTGTTCAACAACCATCGGTGCATGTCCCATCGGGCCAACATTGCTGAACATGCCAGCAGGTTCAAGTCGATGCAGGGCGCAGGCCAGCGGCAGCAGTTTTAAGTCTTTAGCCCTTGATGCTCTGGGACCCCTCATCCCAGAAACCTTTCCTCACCGAATCTTCTTGAATCTTGAGCAGGCTTTTCGCCACCACGCGAAGCTTTCGAGGCAGCAATCGCGGCCGCGATCATGACCGATTGGGTGGATGCTCTCGAGTAGCCTGGCCGCCAAACCCTTAGGCCCTAGGCTCTTGAAAGCCGAAGCCTTGAACCTCGAGGTTGCTCGTGGAGGGCCTGCAGAAGTCCGTGCCACTGAAGCCGGAAGCAGGCGAAGCCGTGATGGAGCTCCTTGCGACACTCGGCAGAGCATTGTTGGCTGCGAGCGACAGGAGCAGTAGCTGCTATGTAGACATAGCAGACACGGCAGAGCATTGTCGCAGTGCTCTTGAAACGCCAAAGGCGAGAAGCGCAATGGGAAGCAGCTCTGCAGCTGCTGGCGATCGGGGCGAGCTCGCTTCAACGCACGGAGCGGCTCCTCACTGCAGCCATGTTTGCTTGCCGGAAGCGCCGGAAGTGGTGGCTTGTCCTAGGCAGGAGACCACACTTCAGGGCAACTGAGGCGGCTTTGAACTAATTCAGGGATGAAGGGACACCATTTTGAGCAAACTCTGTACTCGCGGTTCTGACCCGACACCAGATCCCAGATGTCACGGAGGCCTCCTGACGCAAGCACGGGAGCGCCGGACCCTCGGTCACCTTGGGATGCGGCTCGTCCTGACTTTTCCTGCGCCCCCGTCCGTGTCGCTCGACGGAGGAACGGAGGAACGTTTTGGAGGTTTGGGTTGAAAGCCGAGAGCCGAGGTACCACCATGCCTTGGGCGCATGCTCCCGCAGTCAGGTGCGAGTCCCAAGCCCACTGCCACACCAAGCCCTTAAAAGCCCTTAAAAGCCCTCAGAGTCTCAGAGTTTCTCGAGTCCTTGTGGGAGGTCTGGCAGCAGGCCTTGGCCGTCTGGGCCCAGATGGAGCTCTTGGACTTGCCAACGGACAAAAGCTATGCCTTGCTCATCGACGCAGTGCGACTTCGACAAAAGCACCTGGTGCCTTTCTTTATCAAAAAGGCTGAAAGCAAGGGACTTCGACTGAGCAGAAGTGTCTACTGCGAAGCTGTTTGCACGCAGCAAAGAGCTTCGCAGTGGCAGCAGATGGTCCTCTTGCTTTCTAGCATGGAGGCAATGCAAGTGGTGCCGGATGCCGAGATGTGTGAGATAGCACTGCGGCCTTTTGGGAAAATGGCTTTCCGCGCGTGGGAGTATGGCGTCGCCCTGCTTCGGCGGGCCGAGCAGCAGGACGTGCATCTCGACGGAGCCGCCTACGGGCACCTGGTTCGCGCTTGCAAGAAATCGCAGATCTGGTCGCAAGCGAGCCTGCTGCTGATTTCGAGACTTGTCCAAGTCGGAACGTTTTGGCTATGTGAGAGTACATAGAGTACAGCCTTCAGAGCCTCCTTTGGAAGCCTTCGCCTGCCAGGAAGGCTCGGAACTCGGCGACCTGGGAGGAAGCCGTCGAGACCCTCACAGCCGCGACCTTCGCGCTGGCGGAGGCCTTGGCTGTCTACTCCCGCACGACTTGAGCGTGAGATTACGCATCTCATGTTGCACTCTTCTGTCCTTGGCTAGTGCCTAGCGCAGCGGCATCGCGCGGCCGCAGGATGGTCTGACCTCGGCCTCGGCCTGGCACTGTGCTGTGTGGGCCTTGCCCGGGCCAGGGTCTCCCGGGCCTCTCTGCGAAGCCGCCCTCCGTCACCCGGCCGGCACAAAAAGGGTCCTATCCCTCTGAAGACAGGCATGTGATCTCTAGTGGCGACAGCTTTCGAGCTTGGACTTCTGCGCTGCGCATGACAGAGCAGATGATGCCAGAAGCAAACCAGAAGCAAGCCAGTGTAGAAGGAGCGGCTTTTCATATTGAAGGTCTACGAGGGTTGCAATGAGGTCAGCATGTCATGAGTGCAAGTTATGTGTTCCTTAGGGATCTGTGCGGCTGCTGGTGAGTGGCAGCAGGCCGGACATCGCCGGGAGTTGCACTTGTGAGCATAGGGGGTTCTTTACCGTGAAGCCTCAGTGAGGTGCATCCGGTTGCCCCCCTCACTTTCTTCCGCCTTCTCCGACCCGGCCAGGCTGTGGCCGCTTTCGCCTGGATAGATGAGCCCATGCGCTTTCGAGCTCCTGGACTCATATAGGACGACGATCACCCCAATTTCCCATCAGCCTACTGCAAGTATTGCCGACTGCCACTGCTGCGACCATCGTTATCATCACTGTCGTCACTACTATCACAATCATCACCACCAGCACTATCAGCAGTATCAGCCAGCACTACCATACTAAAATCACCATCACTGGTGTTTGTATGATGCTGATGATTGGTGCTTTGGTGGTTTGTTGCACATCTTCATCGTGGGCTGTGCTAGGCACCGTGCCCAGGACCCTTCCTATGCTGCTCCAGTGGTCCAGGCTTGCCAGGACTGGACTTTCTGAGGTTCTTTTTGCGTTTTGGTCTGAGAGGAGATCACCATGATGTAGAGAAAGCCGCCCCAGTTTGGAGCAGCCCCCACGTCTTTGAAAGACCTCAAGGCTCCTGCTAGTTGCGTGCCGCCAGAACAAGTTTGAGCATCTGGAATTACGCCACCCCCGCGAAAAAAAAGCAGCGTCAGCTTCTCCAAACTCTGAAATCCGAAAATCCACATGGATGCTAAGCCCTGCTAAGCATGCGCAGCCAACCAAAGAAGCTTGGCGAAAAGCCGAGCACCTTGCAGGCCTAAAGCTCCAGAAGGTGTGCTTGGATCTGAGCCATTCTGAGAAACCCGAATGAAGTGCTAGGGCCACCGCATGGACACTTGCTCCCTGCAGGATGCTCTGGAGTGGCAGCAGGCCCTGTCTCTTCTGAGCCAGGCTCGGACAGAGGACTTCCACTTGGTGTGCTGCTTCGAGACTTCGGTACAAGTGCCCGTCCTGTGGTGTATGGAGAACGCTGCAGGCCCAGAGAAACAGCTTGGAGCTGGGCCTCATGGACCTGGGCATTGCCTTCTGAGTGGAGGATGCCGGGTAGTCAAACTTGGGGCCTCGTGGCATCATCATCCTTATGGTTGAGCGGCCTATTCAGTAGGAGTGACGAACCAATGCCAACGGCTTCCAACCGGCTACACCGCGCCTTTGCCGAAGCTGCCCCACGTCTTCAAAGAGTGCGGCGTGCTCCCAATCGCTCCGAAGGAAGAGTGTACAACAGCACAAAAACGATGAAGCCAGCATGAAAGCAACGATTCTTGTTACGAGACATGAGTAAGAATATGACAGAAATTGTACTTAGCAAGAACAACGAGCTGAGCATCTGGAATCATAAGGTCAGCAGTCGTGGCAATACAGTTGTTTCCATCGTGATCGCCGTCGTCTTGATGCATATAATCCTGCCTTCATGTGTATATATATATATATATGTATGTATGTAGAAAGAGATCTAGATATATACTTTTGTGTAAATGTATACAGATATACATAGAGCAGCAGATTAGTTAGTATTCAACAGACGTGACAGGTGGTCCCACACTGCGACGCCCCAAACTCTAAACCCTGAAATGGTCATGTTGACATCGGTCCGTGCACTCCTGTGATGCTTGGAGACCGGCGCAACGCGCACTGACTCAGAGTTGCTGGCCCAGGTGCCAGTGTTCAAGAGACACCGGACAAAAAGTTGTTCAAGAGTTCGGGGGTCTTACCAGGCCTCTGATCTAAGGGACAGGCTTGCCTTCTTAATCAGGGGCTCTGTCTTGAGAATCTCCTGTTGTGCGATGCCAATTCGTGGAGAGCGCTTGAGGCACGTCAGGCGTAAGAAAGCGCCACTGCTTTGTAGAAGGACTTCTGCCATCTTCGGAGCATGCCGACCTTGGGATTCCTTGCCATGGCAGTTCATGCTTTAGGTTTCAAGATGGTTCAACACGGCTCAAGTATCATTCCAGCAAATGAACCTCAGCAAGCAGCCCTAGAGCCCTTTTAAGCCTGTTGTAAACCTTGGATGTTCTTTGAGCAACACCGGAAACGGCCCAACCCCAAGACCCAAAGCCCCAGAACTCAAACAAGCTTCTTAAGCCCAGGCTGGGGGCCGGGCTTTGTAGAGGATGTCAGCGGATATCACGGGTAGTGGCAGAGCCCTTTAATTCGAGTCTTGCAGAGTCTGAGAGGTCTGATTAAGAGGTACATCTCATGCTTCCAGGATTTGGGGATCATGACATCCTGGCGCTCTGGCTCAAGCTCTCGTGATTGTTCCTGAAGGAAACCAGAGCCTCTGTGACGCTATGACCAACAGTGCGGGCAAGACGATCGAGGGCTACTTCGCCCTGTTCCGTCGCCAGGCGTTCGTGGACTTGGCGTTCGTTTTGATAGTCCTTCCTGGCAATTGGCTCCTGGGCACGGATGACTTAAACTTAACGTGGATTCTGGGGGTCTACGTGGTCCTCATCTGGTTCTGTGACGCGGCGCTGGTGCTGCATTTCAGCAGTCGTGTTCGCGAGGCTTCCACCGGGAATTCCATAAGCCAAGACCACATGAACGGCCTCATCCAAAGGAAGCGAATTCTCGTTGCGGTCTCCTTATCGGGACTTATCGTCTAGGTGGCTCGATTCTGCGTGGAGCTGTCGGTGATGAGTGCGCACGGGATGCTGGAGAAAATCTATGTTCCCACCACCCTGGTGCTGGTGGTGGTGGTGATAAAGGTACTTCGGCTGCTGGCACTGAACTCTTTCAGCAATTGGGTCCGCCTGCACGGCCAGCGCCTGTCAGCATCAACAAGTGCTCCCAGCGCCTGACTTGTCCCCGCCACACCAGGAAAGATCTCGCGAAAAGAGAGCGAGAGACCCGTCGGTTAGCAGATTCCCTAAACCGATGCTGCCTATCCTTGGGTCTGTGCGCAGGAGCTGGCGAGCGAGTGAGCTCGCCAGATCCATGGGGCTGAAGACAAGGCTGGATATGCTGCACAACGAAAAGTAACACACAGAACGAATGACCTCTTGTCATCATATGTCGTCGTCATCTTCGCCGTCACATCATCGTCTTCAGGTTAGCAGCACCACCTTCAATATCAGCACCACGACGGTCATCATCGCCACCGTCATCGCCAGAGCCAGCAACAACACGATCAGCCGGATCACTCTCGCCGCTTCCATTAATCTGCATCTCCGTCTGTCGCCACCTCCGTCTTCCGATGTCATGATTATCATCGTCGCTTGCATCGCTATCATCAGCATCATCACCACGATGATGTTCATAAGCTTGTCATCGTGAGTATCGTCGTGGTTTCTGTGATGACTGTCGTCTTTCTCTTTCATCTACGTCAACATCGTCCTCGCGATTACCACAGCTACGCATCATTGCGGTGCTGCGGGCAATTTTCGTCACCTTGCCTTGACTCGCTACTGCTTCCGCTTTTGTTCTCCTAGCTTGTTGATACTTGTACATTCTTGACTTTCGGAAGCTTTCCACATCTCCAGAGCTCACGTGCTCCAGCCTTGCTGTGGGCCAGTGCAAATGCATCTCCTGCGGATCGAGGATGCTCATCGGGATAGTGGCCAAAGTTGGAGTCTCGTGGTATCACAATTATCATCGCCGTCCTCGTCGCTGAACGGAGCATTCCGTTAGAATGATGGTCGAAGCAATGCCAACGGCTTCTAGTCGGCTACATCACGCGTTGGCCGAAGCTGCCTCAAGTCTTCAGGTGCTCCCAACCGCTGGTGAGCAGTCGTGGCCGCGCTGTTGCGCTGTTGCCGCCGTCGAGGTCGCCTTCGTCATATTGTTCAACAGCACAGTTTGTAGTAGACACGTAGCAGGTGGTCCTACAGTTACACTGCCACACCCCAAAGACATTAAGTGGTTGTGTTGGCATCGGTCTTTGCACTCCTGTGATGCTTGGAGACGGGCGCAACGTGCACTGATTCAGAGTTGCTGGCCAAGGTGCCAGTATTGAAAAGACACCAGACAGGGGAGTTCTTCGAGATTTTAGGGGCCCATCGTCTTAATCGATGTCTCCGTTTTGAGAATCTCCCATCTGTTGTCCGATGCCAAGTCGTCAACCTTTGAGGCAAGTCAGGCGTGAGAGAAAAGCAACATGGAGTCATGGAACTGGCTGCCTGACTGCTGTGGCGAAGGACCTCTGCTATCTTCTGAGCCTGCCGAGAAGCATGACGGTACGATGTTGCTGGCCGCATTTCTAGGCCCAATCCACTTGCCACGGCTTCAGACCTGCGTCCGCCATGTCGCTGCTGTTTGCAGCGTTCGTGAGGGCGCTGCACACCGCCGTGGATGAGGACGCGGCGCAGACACATCCACTTTCTTGAAGGCACCCTGAAGAGACGGAACCTGGAGCCCTGAGGCCATCCAAAGGCGATCCCTCCAAGACGAGCTCGTCGAGGAGCTGTTCTCAGCGTGGGACTGCAGGTGCTGGGCAGCGGCGGCCTTAGCGACCGTTTGGACTTGGCCTGTTTTTGCTATGACGAGATCTCACATGACCATGAGGGGTCCACGAGGCCGACTTGCTGTCATGGACTACAGTGGCTGCAGCTGTCCTCCTGTTGCTCTTACTATTTTCCGGTTCGGTGGGCTGTGCGAGCTTGTCCTGAGGCAAAGAAGCTGGACAAACACGAATTCGTTTTGTGATGGAAGGTTGGCATGAGTTGCGAGGGCGAGGGATAGTGTATTAAGGCTCTTTCTCTGCCCTGTCTCTGTGGCAGGTCGAACTCGCCGCTCCAGCGATTTCAGCAGGCGATCCGAAGAGCCGAAGTTGTTCCCGCAAAGCTAGGATAAGACTTGGATCCCCGACCGTCAACCCTAATCGGCCCCAAACCCGAATCGATAATTCGCCCAGCTGCAGTCACTCTCAAATTCGTGCAACAGAAGACTGCTCTTCGGAAGCTTCAAGTCGAGTGTTGTAGCCAAATACGAAGGTCGCCAGATTGCAGGTTCATGGGACTTGGCAAGTAGTTCCTCTCGGGGTCTCGGGTTTAGGGCCTGTTCTGGGTCTAGACCCTAGACATTCACCCTTACCGCTGCAGAACTGCGGGCTACGTCGGGTGCCTGAGAGCATTCGGTTAGAGTCACGAATTCTCACTGCCAGGCAGATCACTTCAGCAACGCAACATCGCTGCCGCAGCTCCTCCTCAATAACATGTGCAAGCAAGAGGGCAATCTGCATGATGTCGGGCAAAATGAATACAACGGTTGCTTCAGAAAATAAACAATGAAGAACTCGACAGACTCAGCACTTGGTTGATGCCTTAAGCCTGCCAGAATCATTCTTGATCGGTGCATGCTCAGGATCGTGTATAACCGGTCCATCAGCGCATGCCGAAGATATGCAGGATGGGAGGATGCTCGCTCCCAATCTACAGAACGTGTCTTCTTGGAGGTGTCTTTGGGTTTATTGCGCACCCTTCCTCCGTTCCATCCGAGGAGGCGCTTCGGATCCTCCATGGACTCAGGTCTGTCTCGCTGCAGTGCGACCTTGTCGGCTCCTTGTCCTTGTGTCTCTTTTGTCTCTTTTTTTCCTCGGTTAAAGCGTTGAAAGATGTCGTCAAGAGAGGCTCCCGGGAAGCCGGCAAGCCGGGGAAGCCTTCAGCTTTCGAGGCTGCAGCTCCGCGATGAGCGTCTGCGATGCAGCTTCGCAGTGGCAGCGAGCCACGGCGCTGCTTGAGACGACAAAGGCCACTCTCGGGCCCCGAAGCTGAAACTTCAGTGCTGAAGCTCCTCGTCTCTCCTACAGAGAATCTCAGGCCGCCAGACGTGATCATGTACGGCGCAGAAATGAACGCCTGTCAAAAAGGCAGGCAGTGGCAGCGAGCCATCCGGTTGCTCAAGGACTGAATCCTGAGTGAACGATAGTGAGCATGCTGAAAGCAATCGTTGCAGGGCTGCCGGGTCCGCGCAAACTTCGTTGTAGGTTCGCTCGTCTTGTGTTTGCTCTCCGCCGAACAGTTGCGGTTTGGCTTCGCTCGCAGCTTTCGGAGGATCTGCGCCGCAGTTTGCGGGCGGACCTGGTAACGTTGAACACCGCGATGTGTGGCCCATCATCAGGCTGGATATGTTGTGGTGTCACATCACACATCGGCTAGGATTCTGTAAACTCTGTAGCTTGGTAGACTTGAATGCTTGCATATTTGCTCCGGCAGATTTCGTAGACAGAGCGAGAAGCGACACAACTCCATTACTCTTACCAGATCCGGCTCTACCGCTCTGAGGCGAGTGGCAAAACGCCACGCACCTGCTTGAGGAGGGTGCCACTTAACTGCGTGTGTTACGACAGATTTGACAGCTCTTGGGGTTCCAGTGCCAGCGCTTGCAGGACTCAGGCATAGTATGACGGGTTGCTTAATGAGCCATCCGGTCCCTACATCACTGTGCTTTTTGGGGCTGAGACCAGGGGAGATATGCATGCGAGAGAGCGCGAGTTGGCTCGGTCAAGGCCTCTTGGTCACTACAGCCGAGCATGGTCAGCTACAATGTCGCTATGCGAAGCCAGCTGGCTGCAAACATCTCTTGCTCAGTTCCCGCTGTAGCTTTCCTAAACCTTGTGCTTGAAAATCGTGCTAGGCAAAAGAGCCTCTGAATCCATGGTGTAAGTTGCAATGTTCGGCCACTTCAGCCATCGAGAAAGGGGTTGTCCTTCCACAAGGCACAGGCCCTGTACTTCGGCATTGTGCAGAGTCAGGAGCCTTCAAGTTCCAACAGCTTGCCCCAAAGCTGCCCCAAGGCCCTCACACTCTCCAAACACTTTCATGAGCCTACAACTTTAAGTAGCTCTTGGCTCCGCTGCCCCCATTTCAAACATTTCCTCTTCTCTTGCCCGAAGGTTCGAGCTGGAGGAGGGCCGCAGAATTTCTGATGGCGGCCGGAAGGAACAAGTTGCGATCCACGGTGGCTTGCGAAGAGGGCATCGGGGTTTTATGGGCTTGTAGAATGTGACTAGGGGGGTTTAGGGAAGTTTAGGGGATTGTGGGTTTATGTTGCAGTGCGGTTGGGGGCTTAAGCATTAGCGATTATAAGGCTTCTTGAGGCAGCTAGCCTTTCAGTTGGCTTCAGGTAGGGCCGAGCAGGTGCCCCGAAGTCTTTTCGTTGGGGCGTCCCAGTCCTATCTGAGGTAACCACCTGCGGCACGATGCTGTCGCGATGCGAGCTGCCCTGGGCGGCGGAGCTGGCTCCGCGGCTCTGAACGGATCCTCCGAGTACTGTAGCGGAGCGGGGGGTTGGGTGCTGTTTGCAGGTTCATCTGTCTCAGATGCAGTCCCAGCAGCTGGAGCGGGGCACTCAGTCTACTGCTCTTGGAGCCTCTGCCAGCCTTTGTGTTCCGATCCCAAGAAGAACTATCCCTTTTTCAGTTGAGGAAAGTTGTTGTTCCTCTTGTTACGGGGGGATTCTTCCCACTATGTCCCCCGAACCCTGAAGTCCTACTTTGTCGAGGCCGAACGTCATCACTTTGAGTTCGGTGCTCTCCGCTTTGGCCGTGGCGAGCTGGGAAACCTCTTTGGATCTCCTCGCCGAGGCCCAAAAGCGTGAGATGCAGCCCAACGACGCTTGGACGCGGTCGGTCTCTGCTCCGAAACGGGAGCTCGCAAGGGTCTTCTTGACAGGGTTTCAGAGTGGCGCGTTGACAGCACCTGGATGCCTGAGGAGTTTGCCTTGAGCGCGGCCACCAGCGGATGTGAGCAGAGCGCCGAGTGGGAGATCGCATCGCCTTTCGTCTTGCAATCAGTCCTAAAGCCTTCAGTTCCGAAAGCCCCGCCGGAATTCGTCGGCTCCAAGTCGAGAGCGTCCCGCGAGCGGCTTGTCCCGCTGAGGCACCTGCTGCGTGAAGTTGGCGTCGGATTGCAAGCGAGACTTGTCTCGCTTTCTCTGCAGCTGTGTGATTGCGAACTTGTATAATGATGCATTGGTGCCACTTGTCGCTGGTGACGGCAATGCCTCCCACTTTGCGCAGCTCCTTGGACAGCTTGCAAGGAGCCTGAGCTGGAATGCGGCAGCAAGCGCTGCGGCTACAGGCCAGATCAGACAGCGGGCAGAAGTCAAGTCCGCGTGGAATTCGCAGGCAGCGCTTGGGGACACGTGGTTGCCTTGTTGCGGACTCTGCCAACCCAGAGCCACTCCATCGCATTCTGTAAGGCCTGCTCACTGGGGTTGGTAGCATGTACTTAGCCGCACGATCCCCTTTGGATTCGTTTTGAGTTGGGCACTTGCGCTCCCGAGGTCTGCGGGCAGATCTCTTGACCATGAGTGCCGCCGTCAGTTCGATGGTCGGCCACAGGCAGTTCTACGGTTTTGGGAGCAGGGTTGCCCTTGCTAAGTACTGAAGCATCTGCAGGCGCTGGACATATGCCTTGTTCTTCTTGTGCGAGCACTCTGTGCTGTCCACAGAGTCCGATGCGGCCCGGCTCATGGCTAGGCACTTTTTCGCTGCAGGCTTGTCCTTCTAGTCCCGCTGCTTACAGCCACCCTCAGAAAGTGTCGGGTTCGTCTGTCCGGAATCGACCTTGGCGTCACGGTCGCGTGTTTCGCGGAGGTCGTGATCTACAGCGCAGGCATGACCAGCTGCGAGGAGTGCCAGGTGCCTTGGGCTGAGAGAAGAACAGCCTACATAGTTCTAGTGATTGTAGGGTTGGAAGTCCCGTAAGTCCCGTAAGTCCGGCTACTGGTAAATTCTACTTGGAGAACTCTAATGCATGTAGACACTGTAATCCATTTTCATGTCCAAGTACCCCGGACCCAGCCGACCTCTGGACTTCCCAGGAGTGGCGCTGGGCCCTGCAGCTTCTGAAGGCCTCAGACAAAGCTCTGGGGCGCCTCGGAAATGCAGATCGCGGGTCCCTTTGCGTGGGGTGTGGGGCAGAGACTATTTGTTCCGGAGCTTCGGGTTTCAGAGTATTCAGTCCTGCCAGGCAGTCTATATTTAGGTTTTGGTGTGAGTGAACACGAGTTCCTTCACGCAAACTCAAGACAATTTTCAATCTCAGGCCGGCCAACGACATCGCTTTCAATGCAGTCGTTGCCGCCTGCGAGCAAGGTGAGCGCGGGCACGCCAGTGAGAGCCAGAGTGAAAAAGCATGAGGTGATGGCAGTACCAGTTTCTGCAGAATCCTGCTCGTTGATTGCTATTATTACGCGAATGAAGCATGGAACCCTGAAGCCCTCAACCGTAAAGAACGAATGAAGGCTTGAGACTTTGCGTGAACAGAAGACGTGGCATGAGCACGTGGACCACATAGCAAATCGACCTTTGGCGCTTGCTTGTCAAACATTCGGCTCGCAGCTGTACCTCAATACTTTAAACTGAACTGCGCATGCGGCGCATCAACACCACGAATGCTCACGTGCTGAAGCTGCAACTGGCCTACAGAGTGCTCCCTTCATAAATGTTTGTTCCAGGCACAGAGAGCAAATGACAATATAGTTCAAAGGGCACGCACCTAAGCTATGTAGGGTTAAATGGCATGTACCTAAACTATATAGGGCCATAGGGTTTAGGGCCGGGTCTACAAGTGTAGACGGCGACGATTTTTGACAAGTCTCCGCCATGGAGCAGTTGGTTGAGAGGTGCGGCATCTGTGAAGTTTCTACGTTTGGAATGCTGCAGGTGGCTACCATGGTCCCGCAACCCTAAGACCCAAGCATCCTTAATCCACGGGTCTGTATTTAGAGTTGACACCTCTGCAATTCGCCAAAGACTGGAACATGTTCGAGGTCTCGGTAGGTACATTTTCCAGGTGTTTAGGGTTTTACTGTTCATAATACGGCTATCTCGGTTTAGCTCGTTTGATTTCAATTGGCCGCAAGACTTGCACACTTATTTTTATCAAAGCACTTACTCACGCGCTCAATCGTGCTGACTTAGCGCGTGATGCATGCAAGGGCAGGAACGAAAGAAGGTTGTTATTCGACTCTAGATTTGAAGTCAGTCTCATCCGCCGCTCGATCCTCAGCACTTACAATCGACATGTTGAGCTCATTAAATGACCCTGAGTCTGGAGTTCTTTACAATCTTGAAAGAGGAATTAGAGCCATCCATGGCAGCTTGAACGATTGCATCCATGAAAAGTTAAAGAGCGAATTGAATGAGCTCCTGAACATCTGTAGGGCCCTAGTTACAATCAAAATATACGCCCTTCCAAGACCTTCAGTTCTTAATTCCAAAGGGAAACACAGCCCTCCATTGCAATGCGAAGGATTGCAAGGGCTGTAAACGACACGTAGTGACGGCACTTAATGTCGTCTGAATGAGTTTCATGTAGTAAAGTTCCCTAAGCAAGAGCTAACGACAACCCTCTCCGTGCTCTCGGCTTGTCGTGACCCTGGCACGTAGGGCGTCCCCGAAATTGTGGGTGCAAGCGACAACCCTCTCCGTTCTCGCAGCGTGTCGTAACGTTGGTACGTGGAGTGTCCTCGAAATTCTGGGCACAAGCGACAATCGTCTGCATGATCGCGGCGTGTGCGACGTGTTGTGATGCGGCATGGGGCGTCCTCGAAATGCTGGGCGCAATTGACAACCCTGTCCGCGTTCGCGTCGGGTGGTGACGCTGGCTCGTGGGACGTCCTCGAGCGCAAACGACAAGTGACGCTGACCCATGAGCGTCCTCGTACAGCAGTAGCAAGCACAGTCACATACAGTCACGATTTCAGCTAGGAATGGTTGACACGTCACGGTCGTGTGTAGCGTGTGATCTACGGCCAGGACATGACCTGCGAAGAGTGCCAGGTGCCTCGGGCTGCGAGTAGAAAAGCTTAACTCTTGTCTTGCATTGAGACTTTAATCTCCAAGTAGGACCCGGGACCCATCAGCCGACTTCTGGATCTGCTAGGAGTGGCGTGGGGGCCGGCAGCTTGAAAAGGCGTCCGACAAAGCTCTGGGACCCCTTCGGAAATGCCGATCGGGGGTTTGCGGAGGGTTGGGGGTTTGGGGTGTGGGGCAGTGACTATAGACAATAGGTCGTGTTTCAGGCATGCTGTCTGAGCAGTCTACAGGGTTTAGCGGTTCCGAGTTTTGGCGTCATCGAGCACCAGTACCTTCGCCGCAAATCCGAGATCATGCGCAATCTCAGGCCAGCCAACGCATCGCCGTCAACGCGGTCAAGGTGAGCGTAGGCATGCCCGCGAAAGCCAGAATGGAAAAGCATGAGGTGATTGCAGTACGAGTTTCTAGAGACAGTAGTTAGTATTAGGATCTGCTATGTGAAGGAGGATGCTTCGAGCATTAGAGCATAGTGAGATGCCACTCGGTGCTTCAATTGCTGCACTGTCGTCTCTAGCTCGATTCGCACGATGATCGCTACTTGGAGAGGAAGTATTGACGACGGAACGAGAAGCAGAAGATGTGTCCAAATCTCCCCCTCGCCAATTTCTCATGAATACTACTTCAATGGCGCACTGTGCCAGATCGATTGGTGCACGTGACCCTTGACATGGGAGATTCGGCGATTCGATACCGAAATCCCTTGGTGCGGTGCTGTATGGAAGTGTGCATGCATTTACCATGCATGCATGGGTGGATGCATGTATGTATGTGCGTAAGTTTAGAGGCACTGTGTTTAGACTTACGAAATGCATGTATATGTGTATGTGTACACACGGCAAGTCTGTGGGCAAGCAATTGCCGTTAACACATGTGCACGCCATTGTGTGCTGGCGCATGTCTGCTTTTGCCAACCCTGGTTGATCTCCCCTGCTGCGATCGGATGCTTGCTCAGCACGCTTTAAGCTGCGTGAAGTGCTGCGCCAAGAGTTAGTTCGAGTGCCATGGAGGCGGTGAAGAGGATGGTGGGAGGCTATGGCGAGGCAGCACTCAGCGAAGTTAAGGCTTGCTCAGACGAACACCCCGGCTGCCAAGAGCTGCAGACTCAGGCTCCCAATGCCATTGTGGAGCACCAGAAGTACGGCTTGGGCTTCTGCACCGTGCTGTCGTTCGCTGGTCGCACCACGAGTTTCTACCAGGCCCTGCGCGACATCGCTTATTATCTGCCGC
Organism: Symbiodinium sp. CCMP2456; assembly: GCA_905221635.1. Lineage (NCBI taxonomy): Eukaryota > Dinophyceae > Suessiales > Symbiodiniaceae > Symbiodinium > Symbiodinium sp. CCMP2456. Next base: position 21,292 of record CAJNDV010035484.1, read on the forward strand.
CCAACGGAAAGTCATCAGTTGAGGCCATGCAGATGGTGACGGCGCAGCGCAAGTGGATGTTCGACGTGGGCTGCGCCGTCGGCCAAGTGGTGGGCACCTTCTACCAGCTCGAGAAGAACACTTTGATGGAGCTTCAGGTGATGTGGGAAACCGGTCAGGGTAATCTGACACTGAAGGGCATGAAGAAGAACTTCAGGGCTACGACCAAGAACCTGAAGATGCTCACGGAATATCGCGCCGCCGCCCAGCAGAAGATTGACGAGTGCAAGGACCTCGCAAACCAGATGGTGAAATGGCATGGCCAGGAGCAGAAGATGCAGCATGCAGTCATGGAGCTCATCGGGAACTTCGGGGGTGGCGCGCAGTGCGAAGCTTTGCTGGATGAGTTGCAGAAGCGCAGCGCTGAGCTGACGGCTGCCCAAGAGGAGGAGCGCAAAGCAGCCGAGTTTGTCGCCGAACTGACTGGCAAGAAGGAGGAGCTGCGCTGCAAGACCTTGGTCTACGAGAGCATCGCCGCTGACGAGGAGGGCTCCTTGTCCAGATTGCAGGAACGCGCAGCTGAGGCCGACAAGATCGCCAGCCAGAAATCTGCCGAAGCAGCCGAGACGGTAAACATTGCTTACAAGAAGAAGATTTGTCTCGGCAGATGGTACACCGACTGGGTGGACAATCGGGGCGACGTGGCCAAGTTTCGGGCTGAGCGCTTCAAGAGCATCGCCAAGGAGGCTCGTGCGGAGCTTGGGGATCAGACGCAGATGACACAGAAGGCTGCTGCAGAGGCAGCTGCAGCGAAAGGCGGACTCACGACAGTGGAGGAGCAGCTGAACTTGGCCAGGCAGACGCTAGGAGATGCAGCTGAGAAGACCATGGAAGCCAGAGCAAGCCTTGCAAATTTGAAGCAGCAGTGCCGGGAGTTGCGGGAGAAGTTCGGAGGCTTGGACCTTCAGCAGATAGGTTCCTTGCGGGACCACATGCAGAAGTTCCCCGAGCTCTTGGGCGCTCAAGGCATGGAGGATCACGGAATGTTTGCTTCCATGGAGGGGGCATTGAAGCAGCACGAGCGGCTCATGAATCGTATGGAGGAGTTCTTGGACGAGGAGGACGAGCAGGAGTGCAAGTGTATTTTGGACAGTTTGCGCCCCGTGATTTGCAAGGCCATCAACGATGCGCAGTTCTTCGCCGGGCAGCTCAAGCCACTGCAGGATGAAATCGTGACCCGTATGAAGGCTCTCCCACCGCCGGATGCCGATTGGAGCCCATCCCCCAAGCCCATCCAACAGCCTGAGCGGCCGGTTCCTGAGGTTCGTGAGGCAAACGATGATTGGAAGGTGGTGACCCTGAATGAGGAGGAACAGGACGCACTTTGGTGAGCGAGTTTTGTCGTTCCATCGGGCTGCGCTGCCCCAGTTCCGATGCGGCGGGCCAGCTGTGGTACGGCGACGCCCTGTGCCGCGCATGCATCATGTCCTTTTCATGATTGTTGTCCGTGAGGGCAAAGCTTGCCAGTAGACTAGATGTGCGAGACATCACAGACCTGGTTCAATTTGGATTGTAAGAGCGCTCGTTTTCGGTGCTGCAGACTCTAAGACTTGCCCAGCCTTCGGGACGACTTGGCTTTGCTCTCAGCTGCAGTGCTCAAGTGAAGACAGCCAAATCCATGTGGGGCTGTTAGGTATGTTAGGTTCACAGCATTCAGGTTACGTAATAGCAAGCGAGGTGTTTTGGAGAGTGAGTCGCTAGCTGCCAGCCACAAGACTTGCGCGATGTATGACAATGCCGACAACGGGCTAAGCAATTTCCAGAAGTCTTGGACACAGCTGCTCCAGCGCAGCCTGTCAGCACCGTTTTTGTTCTGCTGATTTGCCTTTAGAAGCTTCTGCCGCTCCAGGCACCTGCTTGCATGGGGATGTAAACCGACTCCGTGAAGAGCCTCTTGGCACGTCAGACTGTTGACTGGCAGCCGATGCGGCGAGGGCAGCGAAGATGTGCGCATGCGGAGCAGTGTAACGTCACGCCTGACTCAGCAAAGCCGCGCGGGGACCTGCGCGAGGATTCATTTCCTTCGATCGGTCATTCAGCCACCCGCTCACTCACTCAATCACTGGGCTACTCACTTCGTCACTCCGGTATCACTCGCCAATCACCCATTCAGTCAGTCAGTCAATCACGCACGCGCGCGCGCTCAATCAGTCGTTCGTTCACTCACGGATAGTAGAGATCAGTACTTTCAGCATGATCTTCAGACTCAGCGCCGTCTTCATTCTCAGCATCAGAGTCATGAGGCGCAGTGTGTTCATGATATTTCATCATCGTGTTCGTGATCATCATCATCATCCTCACCACCATCATCATCGTTGTCATCATCACCATCATCAGCACAGCACCCCCCCCCCCTACCAACTACACTTGCTCCATCCGGGCTGGGCAGTGGCAGCTTCTAGGCTCCCGAATTGCGACAGGTGCAGAAGATGCAGGGGCTCAGGCTCCCTATCTGTGACAGCTGCAGAAGTTGCAGAGGCTCACTTTCCTTAACAGTCGCAGAGGATCAGGCCCCAAAACTGCGACAGCAGTTGGAGTTGCAAACTCGACGGGGAAGAAACTGCTCAACCACAGGTGGTCGGATAGTACGGAAACGTTGTAAATACCGTGCAAATCGCAAGTGCTGCCGAGGTGGTTTTAACACTCCTAAATCCTGAAGCGCAACATTTTATAAACATCAAAAACAGAGATGCCAGCTGTACGTGGAAGGAGCTCGCCAACACCCCTAAA
>CAJNDV010035485.1:15004-25789 GCA_905221635.1 Symbiodinium sp. CCMP2456
GGTTTAGGGTTTAGGGGTCTAGAGGTTTAGGGTTTAGGGCTTTAAGGGTTTAGGGTTTAGGGTTTAGGATCCCGACGCTTCAATATCTCAAAGTCTTCCACCCTGCAGCCGCGGTAACTCCAAGCCTCAGGCCGCGAATCTAGCGACAACGTCCTGCACCCGATCTTGATGTTCTGGCCTGTTACATTGTGGATGTAGGTAGTGCCTCGAAGATGGATCAAGACCACGAAGCAGAACACTTCCGAAATTCAGGTGTGCTTGTGGGTGATATGCTTCTTGTCTGCAATTTGGTTTTGTTTTTTGGTTAAGGGTTGGGCGTTGACGGCTTATGGATGACGCTTGCTCGGCTGACCCCTCGTTGCTTTAACCGTTGAATATGGAAATTGGAGTTTGTCCTGCAGGGCTTAATAGCCTAGAGCCCACCCCAGCCACAAAACCCAAGCCCCGAAATTCAATACCCCCAAACTTACGCCTGCATCTTCACCTCGAGTGAGGATTGCGCTTCAACCTTAAACCCTTAACCCTAAACCCTAATCCTTCATTAACTTTCTAGTTGAGGATTTTTTTGTTTTGGGAAGTCGAGTACGAACCTTTGAGATGAACTAACGATAATACAACTTGTAAGGGGTTTAGGGTTTAGGGTTTAAGGTTTAGGGTTTAGGGTTTAGGGTTTGGCTAAAGGGTGTAAATACAACGGCCCACAGAATTACCAATACTACTTTGAGGGCTCCTTATTACAAACTATAGTATAGTATACCCCAAACCCTATTCTAATTGTTCAGGCCGCTATATTAGCGCTGAGGGTCAGGGGCTTACAGCGCATTGGGATCCCCAAACTTGTAAAATTCGCAGGAGGGTTCTTAAAGGGTTTAGGGTTTAGGGTAGGCTCTAGAAGGGTAAGGTAGGGCTCACTTCTTGGGGTTGGGAGGTAGCCCCAACGGTTGAGACCCTAGGAAACCTTAGCAGCCCAAAAAGCCCTAAGCCCTAAGCCCTGAACTACAGCAGCAAAGCCTAAAACGTTCGACCTTCAAACTTTAGCCAGCCAAAGTGGCTAGAACCCTCCCTAAACCCTAAACCCTCAACCCGAGTCCGTCGTTCCTTCTGCTGGAGCCCTTAACTCAGATCCGCCACGAATCGAACTAGTCGGTTTAGGGTTTAGGGTTTAGAGGCCGGGAGAATTACCAACTAGTCTCCTTTAGGGCTCCTGTATATTATGTAGAGACGGCGAGCCGCAGAAAGTTGGAACATGGATTTCGGATGGTTCGTTCTGGAATCCCTGATACTTTGCCTTAATGCCATGAGGATTATAGCTTTCCATCTTCATGGCCTCTGCTAGAGTATCAAGGTGTTCTTCCTGAGGACTTTAACTTTTTGGGTTTCTACATGAACTGTAACAAGGAGACTAAAAGTTTAACTTTTTGGAGGGGTTCAGAAGTCAGCCAAGAACCCTAAACCCTAAACCCTAAGCCCTAAACCCTAAGCCCTTAACCCTAAACCCCTAAACCCTAAACCCTAAACCCTAAACCGGTATCATATACCCCCCAGACCTCTAGGGATGAGGACCTCAGAGCCCTCCCCGAAGCCTGAGCCCCAGCAAGCAACTTCCCAACGCATGATATACCCCAAAATCCAAAACCCTGTTCTAATTTTTTAGGGCCCCTAATATAGAACCTTATTCTAGATCCCTTATAGAACCCTTGAAGGCCCCTAATATAGAACCCCTTTATAGATCCCTTCTAGAACCCTTTCAGGCCCCTAATATAGAACCCCTTTATAGATCCCTTCTAGAACCCTTGAAGGATCCCTTTTAAAGCCACATCCATAAATCTTGGTGTTCTTCTGGTTGGCTCTTAGGACTTTAACTTCTTGGGTTTCTATATGAACTGTAATAAGGAGACTAAAAGTTTAACTTCTTCTTGGAGGGGTTCAGAAGTCTGCCAAGAAACTGCAGAGCTGTGAGGTCCGTCTCCAGCATCAACGAGCGCGAGCATGAGGACAGCCCCAACCTAGGGTTTAGGGTTTAGGGTTTAGGGTTTAGGGAAGAGAACCCAATACCCCTTAATTAAGGAATATACCTTAAAGGGCTCCTTAAAGGGATCTATAAGGGTTTAGGGTTTAAGGGAATTAAGGAATATATACTTTAAATCATAATATTAAGGCCCCTATTCCTGATTTAAGGGGTATTGGGTTCTCTGACACCCTAAAGTCCAAACTCTATAGACCCTCTAGAATACTAAGCCCTAAACCCTGAATACCAAATACTAAACCCTCAGCCCCTATGCATGCTTTGAGTGCACTCAGAGAGCACCGGGGCAAGGACGGGAAATCCTTCCTTGTTGGATCGAGCGCTTCGACTGCGGCAAATGGCCTTGACGGCGGCGACACAGTCCATCATGGAGGATCGCATTGCCCGAGCAAGCCACACCAGGCCTCAACGAGTACCCTGGAAGACCTCAGACCTGACATCTCTGAAGTCGAGTTCCACCGTGAGGATCAAGACAGTTTCGGCCGGAGAGGCCCTGCAAATCTGCTCAAGCTGCAGGAGAATGGATCAGCCGTTGTGGAGTACCAGGGCCGACCTTACCTGATTCCTCTACGAAACCTTCGACTGTTCAGAGGCGCCTACTACAGCAACTACCACTTCGACCAGGATGCACCGGACAGCTTGCGACAACAGGAACTTGATTCATGGCTTGCCTTGAGACGGTTGATGCAGAGTTTCAACCAACCCCTTTAAATAACTCAGCCCGGAGCACTACAACCGAAACCCTAAACCCCTGTGTGGGCGATGTCTGCAGTTTAGGAGTTAGGGTTTGGGGTTGAGGGTTTCTTCGCATCTAGGAGTTTGGGTTTAGGGTTTAGGGCTTTTGGGTTTAGGGGTTAGTGGTTTAGGGGTTTAGAATTAAGGGGTTTAGGGTTTAGGGGTTTAGGGTTGAGGGTTTATGGTTTAATTAGGGGTTTAGGGTTAGGGGCTTTGGGTTTAGGGTTTAGGGGTTGAGGGCTAAGGGTTTACGGTTCAGTAGGGTTCAGGGTTTAGCAAACCCAAAGCCTTGAACCCTACACTAAGCGCAGGGTTCAGGATTTGAAGCTTAAACCCTAAACCCTAAACCCTTAAGATTTTGGGGTAACAGGGCTTCGGAGTGTCTTCTGACAGTCTAGCACCGGATGTCTCCCGAAACCCTAAACCCCAAGCCCTAAACCCCAACCCCTAAACCGCAATCCCCTAATGTAGGGGTCTTCATAAGTACCTATGCTATTTTGGGGGGTTCCTTATTAAAATCATAGCATAATATACCCAAAAACCTTTTCTAATTATAAGGCCCCTACATTAAACCCTAAAGCCCGAGCCCTAAACCCTAAACCCCAATCCCCTAATGTAGGGGCCTTAATAATTACCTATGCTATTTTGGTGGTTCCTTATTCTAACTATAGCATAAAATACCCGAAACCCTTTTCTAATTATTAAGGCCCCTACATTAAACCCTAAGTCCCAAGCCCCTAAACCCGAAACTCTTAAACCCTAAACCCTAAACCCAAAGCCCTAAACCCTAATAAACCCCTAAACTCTCAACTCCTAAACCTTAAACCCCTAAACCCTAAACCCGTACATTTGACCCCAAGCCCTAAGCACCTGCGTAATCCTGATCCCCCAGACCTGCCCCTGAAAACTTCGGGTCTTCCACGCCAGGAAGAGCTTCACCTCGAGATGGTGCGGGGCTTCAGGGCTTTCGGGTTCTTTAAGGGTTCCATTCAGACTTCCTATATAGGGTTTAGAGTGTTTAGGACTTTAGGCCTTGGTTTAGGGTTTGTGGGCTTTAGGGTCTCCGGCTTAGGTCTTTAGGGTTTGGAGTTTAGGGAGCTGTTCTGCGTGTCCTTGTTTTTGGTTTTGTTCAGTTTGTCACGGATTTGCTTAGGTTGTAGGCTCGAGGTGTTGGTGGGTTAGGGTTTCCAGTGCAGGGTTCCAGGTGAGGGTGCAAGGTGGGGAAAACGGCGATGAGAGTTGTTCCTAAACCCTAAACCCTAAACCCTAAACCCGAAGCCCTAAACCCTAAACCCTAAGGGTAAGCAGGTTTCGGGGCTGCTGCCTAAAGAAGTTCCCGATGCCTTGTCAACCCTCATGCCTCGGATCTCGGAGCCGAGGAAGAGAAAGGCACACCACTGACAAACAATATAGGGTTAGGGTTTAGGGTTTAGGGTTTAGGGTTTAGGGTTTAGGGCGAACCCCTTAGTCCCAAACACTCCAGCCCTACCTAAAACCCTAAACCCGACACCCAACTCTAAACCCTAAACCCTACGGCCTTATAGACTCTAGGTGGCAGAAGCACAAGACCCCAAGCCCTTGTAGAACCCTTCAAGAACACCTTTTCTGGAAGCCTAAACCCTGAACCTCAAAAACTCTACCAGATGATAAACCTAAACCCTAAACCCGAAACCCGAAACCCTAAATCCGAAACCCTAAACCCTAAACCCTACACCCCTTAACCCTAAATCCGAAACCCTAAACTCCTTAACCCCCTACACTCCTGAACCCTAAACCTCTAAACCCTAAGCCCTAAGCCCCTTAAGCCCCCGTAAACCTCCCTCCTGAAAAGAGGCTGTGGAGCTCCGCAACTTCCTGAAAGCGACGGGCAACGCCCGTGAGAGCGGACCCTAAGGGTCCAAGTGCATACCCCAAGAAACCAGGGTTTTAGGGGTTTAGGGGTTTAGGGGTCTAGGGTTTAGGGAGTTTTGGGGCTAGGGGTTTAGGGTTTAGGGTTTTAGGGGTTTAGGGGTTTAGGGGTTTAGAGGTCTAGGGGTGTAGGGTTTAGGGTTTAGGGGCTTAGGGTTTAGGGAGTTTAGGCGTTTAGGGTCCGAGTAGAGCTTTGGGGTGCCTAAGCCCCTCTACTTGGATACTGGCATCCTCGAAACGGTGATTATAGGTGAGCAAGACGGTGTTATAGGGCCACAGGGTTCTCCCCAACTGCTTGACCCTCGCAAACCTTCTGATAAAGTTTAACTCTGAACCCTAAAGTTTAACCCTAAACCCTAAGCCCTAAACCTTTTAAAGACGGTTTCGGGTTTCGGGAGAGATCCTAAAAACATCCAAAGCAAGTTTCCTAAAGATGCCCGGGTTTAGGGTTTAGGGTTTACATCCCAGACAGCCACTACAAAGCCCCACCGAAGCCTCGAGAAACCAGGACTCGCTACCTAACCCTGTACCGATGTGATTCCTCATAAAATGTGGTCTAGGGTTTTAGGGTTCAGGGTTTAGGGTCCGGGTTTGGGGTTTAGGGTTATAGAAGCCTACATATGTTGTTCCTCGGTTCCTTATTATAGAAGAACGGTGTAGGACCCCCTGAAGTCCTACCACTTGCAAAATCCTAAACCCTAAAACCCAAGCCCTAACCCTTGAGCCCTAAACCCTAAGCCCTTAACCCTAAACCCTAAGCCCTCAACCCTAAACCCCAACCGCAGCCCCACAAAAAAAAGAGGCTAACCCTAGAACCCTGAGCCTGCCCACGTGCTCTTTCATCTGGCGCTGCTTGCTTGGAGGGCCCTGAAAGGTACACCCTAAACTGGGAGCTAGGATTAGGGGGGGGCTCTTGGGGACATAGACCGTCTCAATAAGGTCCCTTTTAACATAGCCAATAATAGGGTTCAGAAGGGCTACCCCTTTCCTGGAACATGAGCCCATGTCGGGAATTCCTCTTGGTTGCACGAGTATGTCTTTCATGAGGGTGCCTTTCCAATCCGAATCCGCACAGGGTTGCGGGTTGTGGGTACAGTGTAGCTTCGCATTCTTTTTGTTGGCAGCATGGTTTTAGGGTGTGCGGCCTAGAGTTTAGCGTCTCTATAAGAGCTTACGAGAGCTCGATGGTTTAGGGCAGAGTCTTCTGGTTTGACCCACAACATTGAAGGTTGATTGCTAATTTCGCATGCGGAAACCCTAAACCCTAAACCCCAATCTAAATTCTAAACCCTATGTGTCTCCCATTGCAGCGGGCAAGACATGGCATGATGAGTATGTCCGGGGTTCTGTAAGTGACGGCAATGAGGGTGCCAAAACCCTGAGCCCTAAACACTGAGCCATGAGGGTTTAGGGTTTAGGGTTTAGGGTTTGAGGGTTTGAGGGTTTTACCGTAAGGGTTTCGTTAAGATAGGGACCTCAATAATCAATTTGAAGAGGGTTTGGGAGTATATTGTACTATAGTTAGTTATAATAAGGAACCCCCAAAGCCCTATTCTAATTATCAAGGCCCCTACATTAGGAGCTTTCAGTGGCTTTCCCTAAACCCTAAACCCTAAACCCTAAACCCTAAACCCTGAACCCTGAACCCTAAACCCTAGCAGGTGTAGCGGGGGAGGGCCCTCCGGCACGTGCTCTGATCGACGGGTTCGAACGACTGAGGGGCTTCTTCTAGGACATTTTCAGGTGGGTAGTTGCCGTTATAGGAGCCTTATAGAAGGCCTATATACCCTAAACTCCCGACCTGAAAATGTCCTAGATTTCTGTCAAGTTTTAAGCAGCCCTACTGCCGAGCCCAGGGGGCCCAAAGACACTGCCGCTATGGAATTAGGCGCCAGAGGACCATCCTAATCATGGTTCGGGTGACCTAATTCCAACAATAATAACGATAATAGTAATAGTACTATAGTTGTAGTAACGATAATAATGATAATAAAGACCATAGGCCCTAAACCCTAAACCGGTATGTGGACCCTCTTGGGAGCACCAACCGCCAAAGGATCAAAAGCTTGTTCTGCTTTGTGCCGCTTTGTGTGCGGGGTTTAGGCGTGTAGGGTTTATTTTAGGGTGATGGTAGTCAGGACGTCAGAATGGTCATGCTTAGGGCTTAAGGTTCAGAGGTTTAATTAGGGTTTACGGCTTCGGGGTTTTGGGGTTTAGGGAGTTTGCTGTTGGACTGCACAGGTCAACGATTGCTGGTCTAATGGTTGCGGGCTTAGGTTGCAAGGCTTCATTGTTCGGAGCACCGGACAAGGGGTGCTAAGCTAAGGGGTGCTAGCGGTTGGAGGTATGCCATTGGGCCTATGCACAGTTCTCTCCATGCCAAACGACTGCTGGCTCCTTGTATCAAGGCTTGTGGCAGGCCCGAAGAACAGAAGGGGCCATCTCAACATGAGTAAACAACAAGTGTCACCACTAACCAAAGCCCTAAACACCCCTTTGCACAAATTTTGCTTCGCCCTAAACCCCGAACCCGTGTCGTTACAGACCTTGCCAGGCTTGTCCAAGTGCGTGTGTGTGTGTGTGTGCCAAAAAACCCTAAACCCTCAACCCTAAACCCTACACCCTAAAACCTAAACCCCATGGCCATGGAAAGAACCGCTCACTGGATCACTGCAATGCATCTGTCTTGGAAAGCTTGGGTCTATGAAGCTGGCGAGACGTTCTGGGAAGTTCGTCGCGTTATAGATACGTGGCGTTTTTCTGGTTGGTTCTGGCTAAAAGTTTCACTTCTGGAGGGGTTGGGTTCAGAAGTCAGTCAAGGATTCATGCTTGAGTCACAAAAAAAACTTGAGCCATTGCAAAATCATCAACGAGGTGACGATCCCCTGCAGAATTTAGCAGCCTTTCGCAGGCATGCTCTAAGGTGTTTGTTTTGCGCGGGGGGGCTAGAGCCCTTACGGGCAGAAGTGGTGTCGTGTGGCTGCCGCAGCTCCGGATGCAGTGGTCTTGCTGGTTGCACCGCATCGGCTTTACCTTGCAATGCGAGCTCCTCGCCTGATAGACGGCGTCGGGTTGATGGGAACCCAGCATGCCCGAACTCCTGCAGCAGTCCAACGGCTTTCACTGCGAGGGTCGCTCCTGCACACTGACCTATTCCCTCGCATGATTGAGTCAATGACGTGGCAAAGCGCGACACCATTGTTCGTAAGACCTGGAGCAAGAGACATGCTTCCCTCTCTATCTCAGGCATGCTGCAGGATGCCAGTCTGTTTGATTTGTTCAAGAATGACATTGACAGCCCCGCCAAGTCCAGCGCAAGCCCTCTGCCAAGCAGTGCATCACCGGCAAGCAGAAATTGCACGCCATCAGACGTCGAGAAAGACTTCGATGAGATGCCGCCTATTCACAGCCCCGCCTTGTCAAGTGCAAGCCCTCTGCCAGGGGGCAAGCAGCAATTGCAAGCCAACAGACGTCGCGAAGGGGTTCGATGAGATGCCGCGCAGCAGCCGGGGGGCGGTGCTGCCGCACCCCGTGGTGCCGGGGCTGTCGTCTCTCGTCCGACTCAGCTTTCTGTTCTGATCTCCCCAATTCGATCTTCATACTTGCCTCGGCGCCGTGAGTGAGTGAGTGAGTGAGTGAGTGAGGCACCAGCTGGTCGACTAGCACCCTTAGCTTAGCACCCCTTGTCCATGGCTCCAAATTGTTTAACCCTACTACGGGTCCAAAGGACCCAATAATTGGGTAATTCGGTGAGGGATTTGGGATAGTAGCTATGTAGGTTACTTGTAATATTTGGGAGAGTGTATGGTTATTAGGCCTTACTGTTGATGATAGAAATCTTGCATTTCCTTAAAGACCGTAAACTATGGGAACTATGGTATATTCCATGTTATGGGTAATGCAGGATTGATATCATCAACCGTAGGGTAAGGATTCAAGAATTTAGGTTTGGGGTTTGGAGTCCGGCTTGGGGGGTCTGGGGTTGGGCGTCTCAATTCACACAACTGGTAAAGGCTACCTGATTAAGAAACGTCGGATCTTTGTTAGGGTTCTTTGTGCGAATCCCAATGTTGGGGTTATATGGCCAGGGTTTGTGAATCAGGTACATTGCTATTTTCTTCTCTACTCCAAATGCTTTCCAGCTTTGTTGCAGGCTGGCAACGCAGAAGCCAAGCGATGTGGCGGCTGTGGATGCTACACCGCGTAGTGTTGAATTTTCGGCGGGTGTGCCAGCACCCTGGGCAGATTATGATCCAGGAGCCTAACCGGAACCCTAAAACTTAAGCCCTAAACCCCAAACCCTTAACCCTAAACCCTAAACCCTATAAACCAAAACCCTATTAGCCTAAAACTCCGAAGGCTATTATGTAAGAACCTGATTAAGAAACCCTGGCCCTCTAACCCCAATATCTTAGGGTTCATATTCAGAGCCCTAATAAAGGCCCAGGGTTTCTTAACCCTAAACCCTAAACCCTAAACCCTGGGAGGCATCAGACGTAAAGAATTTCGACCAGCCGGATCCAAGGAGTTGCCGAAGATCCCAACTTATGTCGTTATCACCACCTTCTCTTAAATCATCTGCAGGGTCCCTCGCTGTGCAGAACTACGCCTTAGATCAACCTAGCAGGCAAACCCTAAACCCTAAACCTTGAACACTTTACAATCTAGGCAGGGTTCCGGATTTCACGGGCAGAAGTCTGGGGCTTAAGCTGTTTGGGAAGCAAGAAGCGGCCTGAGGAACCAGCACTTGCATCACCCAGAGGTCAGAGAATTCATCAGCAAACTTGGGTGTTTAGGGTTTAGGGCTTAGGGTTTAGGCCTCATAAAGTCTTGGTTGTTGATGGTTGTTGATATGGATTTATAGCCCCATTTCAAACATGCCGGACTGTCCCTAGAATTAGAAGGGAGTGCTTGATACCTTTAGGCAGCCATGAGGGCTCGCCCGGTTTTCAATGCGGCAGCTTAAAGCAAGGGAAAACTCGATACTTGAAGTCCTAAACCCGAAACCGTCAACCCTATCCTTCTAGAGCACTCCAAAACACCTTCAGATCCTCTGAGGCATGCTTGAGCTACGGGCAGCTTTTCGACTATTCAGTCGTCGTGGCACAGGGCTTGCAGGCGGGGCCTTGCAGGGATCTCTAGCTGGGTTCTGGAGTAGCATACTTGAATTTTGCTTTATTGGACCTCTTCCTTGAAGGATCCATGATGAAAAACAAGTCTATACTTTTTTCTCCCTGGTTACTTCGAAGTCCAGGTAGGGTTCTTTTGAAGGGGCCCTGGAAAAAGGTGCGCCCCCGGAATGAACATTCGGAGGCGAGGTGTGGGGTTTATGGTTTCAGGTTTGGGGTTTAGGGTTCAAAGCTTGGGGTTAAGGGTTTCATGTTCAAGCTTCAAGTTTTAGGGCTTGGGGTTTAGGCCTTTGGAGTTCAGAGGTTGCGGGATCTGAAAACGAAATTTAAAATCCCCTCAACCCTGAACCCTCAACCCCTCAACCCCTAAACCCTGAACCCATCAACCCTTAAACCCTGAACCGAAACCCGAACCCCCTGAACCCGAAACCCTGAACCTTCGACCCTAAACTTGGGAGCCTGGGGCCCCTAAGCCCTGACCCTTGCGAACCTTGGTGTTCTTCTGGGTGGCTCTTAGGACTTTAACTTTTTGGGTTTCTATATGAATTGTAATAAGCAGACTAAAAGTTTAACTTTTTGGGTTTCTATATGAATTGTAATAAGCAGACTAAAAGTTTAACTTTTTGGCTTTCTATATGAACTGTAATAAGCAGACGAAAAGTTTATTTTTTTGGAGGGGTTCAGAAGTCAGCCAAGGTACCAGAAGCCCTGACCCTAAGGGTCCAAAGGACCCAATAGTCAGGTACCTAGCTTTCGGATAGTACTGTTGATGGGATGAATCATTACCTTACGGAACCTAAACTGTGGGAATTGTGGTATCTCGCTTCTTATGGGTAATGCAGCATTTATATCATCAACCGTAGTTGTGAGTTATGAGTTATGTAGGTTACTATTTGGGACAGTATATGACCCCAGACCCTAAACCCTAAACCCTAAACCCTAAACCCTAAACCCTAAACCATATGATTATGGGGTACTTGGACCCTT
>CAJNDV010035485.1:29963-40457 GCA_905221635.1 Symbiodinium sp. CCMP2456
ATTATGACTAGGGTTTAGGGTTTAGGGTTTAGGGTAGTTAAAGCATGATGCGCCCCCCCCAAAAAGTCTATTCTAATAATTAAGGCCCCTACGTTAAACCCTAAACCGAAGAAGTTTTCGTTAGAATCATGAAGGCTTCTATGGTTCCCATAGTATTTGTCGTTTAACCAAAATTTAATGGTTAGGATCCTCTAAGGTAGCCCGAAAAGGCAACGACGATAGAGACCATAAGCCCTGCACCCTAAAACCCAAAGCCCTAAACCCTAAACCCTAAGCCCCCAAAAAGGAACGACCATTCAGACCCTAAACCCTAAACCCTAAAAAGGAAGGACCATAGAGACCACATACCCTAAACCCTAAACCTTAAACCCTGAACCCAAAGCCCTAAGCCCTAAACCCACAAAAAGGGAAGGACCATCGTGACCATGTGCCCTAAACCCTCAACCGTAAACCCTGAACCCTGAACCCTAAACCCCCAAAAGGAAGGACCATATGAGGGCATCATTGCAGATCTGGCCTGGGCTTTCGCCGGCGCCGAGCTCCGAACGGCTTAGCGTTTAGGGTTTACGGTTTAGAATTTAGGATTATAGGGTATAGGGTTTAGGGCTTAGGGTTTAGGGTTTAGAGTCTAGGGCTTAGAGTTGTTAGGGGTCTAGGTCAGGATTTCGCCAAAGATGGAGTATTTCCGCGACGACCTACGCTTCATCAATGCTGTGAACCTTCAGCCCTAATCAGCCTAAGCCCTAAGCCTAGACGAAAATAAGTAATCTAGGGGCCTTAATAATTAGAATAGGGTTTGGGGGTAAATTAGATTATTATTGCAATAAGGAATCACCAAAAACCTACTCTAATTATTAAGGCCCCTACATTAGAACCCAAAACTATAATGGTTTAAGGCTGAGGGTTTGGTGCATCGTGAGTTATGGTGCAGAGCTCACATGCGAGGGGCCGCTCTGATCTTGCTCATGGGTCTCGGATTTACAGCCGTATTACTTCCCGAAGGGTCCACGTACACAAACAATTAACAGACTTTGCCCTAATCCCGCAGGTTGCCGCGGTGCCTCACATCAACTTCCAGGAGCTCCTGGCCCAAGGCAGCATCCTAGGGCTGAGGGAGTTGAGGGTTTAGGGTTTGCGGTTTAAGGGGTGAGAGTTTAGGGTTTTTTTGTTTAGGGTTTAGGGTTTAGGGTTTTGGGGTTTTGGGTTTAGGGTTTCGGGTTTGGAGTTTAAGGGGTTTGGGTTTGGCGTTTGGGGTTGAGGGTTTTGGGGTTCAGGGTTTTGGGGTTTTGGGGTTTTGGGTTTAGGGTTTCGGGTTTGGAGTTTAAGGGGTTTGGGTTTGGCGTTTGGGGTTGAGGGTTTTGGGGTTTAGGGTTTAGGGTTTTGGGGTTTTGGGTTTGGGGTTGAGGGTTTTTCGGTTTAGGGTTTAGGGAATGGGGTCTATAGAATTATGACCACTATTCCTTGGAGTTCCATACTACCGATAGTAGGCCCCAAATTCCAATTCAATCACTAAGGCCACCTTGTATTCAGGGCTGCGGGTCGACTGTTGAGGATTTTCGGTGTGGTGCTAACGGTGAGTGACGTGGGGAGGTCTCCCATACGTCTGGGTTTTGGGCTCCGCGATAGTGTAGGTTAGACCTTTGGGTTTAGGGTTTCGGGTTCGGGACGAGCTCGAAGTGCCTATAGATTGGTCTCAGATGCACCACGCCGTGTGCCTCCCCCATGCCTACTTCCGCGTCTTTTGCAAGGAGGACCAAGATCTGGATTACAGCCAGCACTCACTCAGAAGCTTGGCTACGAAGCTAGCACAAGTAGACAGAGCCCAGAGGCAGTTCCAGCGCGCGAAATGCCCCGGACATGTTCGCAAAGAAGCCTGGGTAGACTCGGGTAGACATCCATGAGTCTGTGGTCGAACCAATCGGCATAGTTACCTCTGCCAATCCCTAAATCCTAAACCTAAACCCTAAACCCAATATGAAAGCATGCACATTTGGAGTTTAGGGGTTGGGGCTCCCATCTCTTGTCGTCGGCTCAGCTCAGGCTCGGGGTCGTGAGTCATGTGGATTTAGGGTTTAGGGGTCGAGGGTGTAGGGTTTAGGGTGTAGGGTTTAGGGTTTAGGGTATACTTGCCTGGCTACCTTCCTCAGCACGGATTGTTGAGGGGTGTTACTTGGGGTTTCAGTTTCTGATGCCTGAAATGACCCTTATAAGACCCGAAACCCATCTACAGTCTCGGATCATTAAGCCTTGACCGCTAAATCCTAAAGCCTACCTAGACCCGTAAATCCTTAAGTGTAGTACCTTGTTTGGTTACCTTACTGTCTTAAATGGGATCCTAGCCATAGAATAACTATAACTCATTCAAGAAGAAGTGCTGCATCTATTGCCAGAGGGCTCGTATACACTATCCTTATGGAGGTGGATCCCAGAAGACCATCCTGTAGCGGTTCGGGGGACCTAATTCCGCAACAGCAGTACATATGGAGCCTCTGGGTTTGTCTCAATTTAAAAGGGCACTAACCCTAAACCCTAAACCGCACTAAGTACCTCGTGTTGTTGGGATGAGCGGTCTCTAAACCTTAAACCTTAAACCGAGCCGCTTCTCAGAAGGATTTGGATTTACTTGCTGCGGGTCCTCAGGACTTATCATATCATGAAAAGGTTTAGGGTTTCAGGATTTTGAGTGCGATATTTCAATAAAGTCTTGCAGTACGGATTCGGGCTCAAGGTCTAGAGTCTTATGTTGTAATTGTTAAGAGTTTAGGGTTTATACCTCTCCGAGCCATTTGGGATCAAGATATACCCCTAAACCCTAAACCTTCTCTAGTCCCAACTCCCTGACCCTAAACCCTAAACCCTAAACCCCTGAACCCGAATCCCTCCCCCACCCCAAACCCCAATCCCTCCCCAACCCCAAACCCCAAACCCGAAACCCCAAATCCTAAGCCGTAAACCCCCAAACCCCTAAATACTCAACCCCAAATCCTAACCCCTAAAACCTAAACCCTAAACCGTAGGCCCTAATTCCAAGACCCAAGCCCTAAATCTTATTCCCTACACCCTATAAGGAGCCCTTAAAAGGAACCTTTAAAGGAGCCCAAATCCTAAACCCTAAACCCTAAACCCCAAACCCTAAACCCCTAAACCCCTAAACCCCTAAACCCCTAAACCCTAAACCCTAAACCCTAAACCCCTAAGCCCTAAATCCTAACTCCTAAAACTCCCGGTTTCGCAGGAAGGAGTCGACAAAGCGTGTTCTACCCAGCTCCAGCCGATGAGACTGCAGTCCTCTGCTACCAGTACACGGGAGGCCTGAAGACAGGGCTCCTTCAATAAGGAGGGCTTTGGGCTTACGGCTTTTACGGGTTTAGAGTTTAGGGTTTAGGGGTTTAGGGCTTTGGGTTTAGGGTTTAGGGCTTTGGGTTTAGGGTTTAGAGGGTATAGGGTTTGTATTTAAGGGGTTTCAAGGGGCTCATGAAGGTGTCCATGACTAATTATGAGAGTTCCGTTAGGAGTACCATAAGAGGTTCCTATACGGCTTTCCGACAGGGCTTTCAACCGACCCTCAATTCAACAAACTACCCCACGTCCTTGAGCCGCGAACCCCTAACCGTAAATCTTGATCCGAGACTCCCCCCTAAACCCTAAACCCTACACCCTCAAGCCCAGGATAAACACAAATTGTTTGGGAAGTAAAATTGAGCAAAAGCAAAAGGCAAAACCCGCACAAAGCCCTGTC
This sequence comes from Symbiodinium sp. CCMP2456, assembly GCA_905221635.1. Lineage (NCBI taxonomy): Eukaryota > Dinophyceae > Suessiales > Symbiodiniaceae > Symbiodinium > Symbiodinium sp. CCMP2456. Next base: position 33,703 of record CAJNDV010035485.1, read on the forward strand.
AAAACCCACACAAAACCCGGTCAAAACTCAGGACCTGGACCCTAAACAATTTGTATAAACCCCCTACATTGCCCCTACATGGCTGAAAACTAAACCGTCAATTCTAGGGATCCCGAAATGGGGGTTTCCGAAAACAGGGGACCCTAATATAGTACCCTAAATAGTAGGATCCTTCCTATAATGGCCCCGCCCCAAATTTTGGTACCCCTTGTTTTCGGAAACTCCTAAATCTCTAGCCCCACCCTTGACCCTGCTACCGTATCAGAGGCACCACAGGACAATCGCGTTGCTGTGCCGCGACGCATGCAATGGCTCTGTGGGTGGCTGAGCTGCAAAGCAGGGTTCAGGGTTTCAGGGTTTAGCGCTTTAGGGTTTAAGGTTCAGGGTTTACGGTGTTGGCTGGGGATTGTGTGGCATTGCGGGCTTGTCAGGCTTAGCCTATGAACTTTTAGGGTCTTTAGAGCTTGGGTTCTCCTGAACCCGAAACCCTAAATCGTTAGAAGGTTTGGAAGCAACACGAAATCGACACCCTGAACCTTACAAGCCCTAAAAATTAGACTGGCCTTTGGAAACAAGGAACCCTGAATGGAACCCTTGTAAATCATGGTACTCCCAAAGTAGCCCAGAGACCTGTATCCAGGTGCTGTTTGCAGTGTGGGGTTCAGGGATCAGGTTTAGGGGGATTAAGAGCTTGAGGGTTTTTGGTTTAGGATTTTAAAATAAGTAGGGGCTTAGGGCTTGCAGGGTTTGGGGGCTTGGGGTTAGGGAGTTTCGGGTGTTCAGATCCTTTCGAAACAGAGCCTCATCGTGTTTGTGCTTGATACCAGGGTTCACCCCCTAAACCTTAAACCCTAAATCCTAAGCCCTACACCCTAAGCCCCAAACCCTCAACCCGAGACCCTAAGCCCTCAACTTAACATCTAAACTCTAAACCCTAAACCCTAAACCCTAAACCCTAAACCCTAAACCCTAAACCCTAAACCCTAAGATGCCCTAAAGCAACCGAAGCCCTGGCAAGCCCTAGAGACCGAGAGCCCAGACCTTCCCCAAGTCACTCAAAAAAGGGTTTAGGGTTTAGGGTTTAGGGTTTAGGGTTTAGGGTTTAGGGTTTAGGGTTTGGGGATGTAGGGGCTTTAACAATTACCTATTTTATTTTGGGGTTTTGGGTTTTAGGGTTGAGGGTTTCGGGAAGAATTTCCAACACTATTTTGGGGCTTCCGCGTTATAACCATAGAATAGTGGGCCCGAAAACCCTACTCTAACTACTCAGGCCCCTTTATTATACCTTTTAGGGCTCCCTAAAGGGATCTATAAAGGTTTGGGCTTAGGGAACATGGCTTAGGGTCTAGGGTTTAAGGCTACCCCGTAATTAAGGAATAATTATACCCTTCAGGGTTCCTTAAAGGGATCTTTAAGGGTTTAGGGTTTAGGGTTTAGGGTTTAGGGTTTAGGGTACTATAAGAATTATCCCGTAAACTACAGGAGTATCCCTATCCTGATTTACGGTATATTCTATAATTAGGGGATTCCGGACAGTCTTGAAGACCCAGGGGGCCTTTGCTCAAAGCAGGCCACGAACCTTAAACCCAAACCTCATGAGTTTAGTGGTTTAGGGATTTGGGTTTAGGGTTTTGGGGTTTAGGGGTTTAAGGTTTCGGAGTTTAGGGTGTAGGGCTGAATGAACGTTTGTTCCACGAGGGCCAACCCCCAAACCCTGAACTCTCACCCCTTTACTTTTTCCGCTTCCTTCATGTCGCAGCCTTATCGAGCCCAGGAAATCAGCAAGTATCCAGAGGTCGTCCGGTTGGAGAAGGGTCGTGCCTTGTCTGGATTTAGGGTTCAGGCTTTACCCTAAACTACGGGTCCAAGCATCCACCTTTGGACCGTTCTTGGGCCTTGGGCGACTTCTTAATGGCCGGCTAGACTCGATAGGTTGTGAGGTGGGTATTTTTCAGTTTGATTTGGTGCTTTTTGAATCAACTTAAGGATGTTTTTCCGAGAGTTTTGCGAGGGTTGGTGGAGGGGCTCAGAAAATTGGGGGGTACCTTTTCGTGGTCCTTAGATAGCCAATGGGAAAATTTTAAACTTGTTGGCCTTATGTGTTAGGTCTATCCCAACAAGTTTGAACTTTTTTGGGCCTGGTTGCTGAAGAAGAGAGGGTCTGTCTTAAGAAGGATCCTACTACTGAGGGTGCAAGTTCGGTCTAGGGGTCTTTGGTTCTCCCAGACCTCCGTCTGGCGAGCTTGTTTGTGTCCATGTTGCTTTCTAGTAGGGGTTCAGAACTTGAGGTTTTTATGGGTGTCCCTAAACCCTAAGCCCTTAACCCTAATGGGTGTTTGATGGTGTTGGGAGTTCAGGGTTTCAGGATTTAAGAGTATCCGTGTACTCCCTGAGTATCTCGCGGCTGGCTCTAAAACCCTACCCCACGCCGTCGCCGGCACGCAACGTCACGTTGAACCTAAGTATTGGCTCTTCATTTCGTAGGGTACACCTGGAGTGCCGACGTCAAACCAAAGAGGTGAGCCTGATTTTTGGAGTTCCAGGGTGCTCTTGGGATTTATAGGTACAGGGTTCAGGGTTTAGGAGTTTAGAGTTTAGGGGTTGAGGGCTTAGGGTTCCAATTGTTTGGGTTAGGTTCAAGGCTGTCAGATTGGGATGTAAGGGCCCGGTGTTCAGGGAAAGGGTTCAGGGGTTGGGACTGATCTGAATATAGGCGGCTTAGGGTTTAGGGTTTAGGGTTACAACAGGACCATTAATAATTACCTATACTTGGGGGCTCCTTATCATAATTATGGTATAATATACCACCAAAACCATAGTCTATTTATGAAGGCTCCTACATTCCCCGTAACCTGCAGCCTTTAAGCCAACTAAGGAGTGTTGCAACAACACTCAGTGTACTGGATGGCCAGCATGGCTGGAGAAATTGCCACTTGGGTGCAGAGTCGGAGGCTGCAACATCAAATCCAGCCCAGGCTTCATATGGGTAGTACTCTAAACTAGGGTCCTTTTAGGTCCCATTTATAGTACGGCACCCTTGTAAAAAGGACCCTAAGGCAAATCCGAAGCCAACAGTCTCCTCATAAACCAAAACAGCCCTCTAGAAGCCCTCCTGTCACCCGAAAGAGCCCCTGTCAACAACCCTGCGGGACCCTATAGTAATCGAAGAAAACTGACTCCACAACATGAAGTCCCTGGTTTGTGTGCAGCGATGATATGGTCGAACCCGGAACCGTAGTAATATCTAAACCCAAGACTCAAGACCCTACTCTCAAAAAAGACCCTACACCCGAAGCCCTTAACCCCAAAACCCTCAACCCTAAACCCTAGACCCTATTTCCTAAACCCAAAAGCATAAGCCTTCAACCCTAAACTGTACCTGCCCGCCTGGCTTGAATTACCTGTTGCATGTGATTTCGCCGTCACGGCGCCGCAGCGACAGGCGACCCTTGCCCAGGCCAGCATGCAGACCACCTTGGTACCGCAGCGGCATGTCAGGCGCAAGGCGTCCAGTTCGTGCCTCTAGTTGTCGAAACGACCGGGCATTGGAAAGCTCGCGCCAGCCGCGTCCTGGAGCAGATTGCAGTGGTTCCTACCGACTGAAGAAGAATGCGGGGAAATGGGAGTGAATGCTGGTGCTACCGTATGGACAGCATGCGGGAAATGGTAGATTCCTGGTCGGGAAGCATGGGAGATGAGTCCTGGCTCGCCACCGCGACAGAGGGATATACTGGGTCCTATGACGATGCGTCTTCCATGTGACTGAGGTACAACATGGAAGACCAATTGCTCATCATGACGAAGGTTGTGAATACTTCTTTCTGCTACTTCCACAAGTGATGTAGTGTTGCAGTATAGATGCCCCTTCCTCATTTAGTTTCATGACGAACGTTGTGAATATCCAGGTAAACTGGATTGGAAGTTCGATCTTGGCCGTGAGAATGGTTGGGAGACAGTCTAGGTTGAGTGCAACTGAGATGGCTAACGTTGAAAAATCTCGTTGATACGACGCAACAGTGGGAAGAGCTGTTTTTGTACCCCGAACTTTACGCCCTAATCACTAAACCCTAAGCCCTCAACCCTAAACCCTGATCCTGAAATCGGAACCCCTAAGCCCTGAACAGAAACCATATAGTACCCTTACAGGAACCCTGAAAGGAACCCTTAAAAGAACCCTTAGAGGAAAGCTGAAACCATCTGTCCCCATAACTTTCAGGACATCCTTTCAAGGAACCCTAAACCCTAAACCCTAAACCCTAAACCCTAAACCCTAAACCGTTTCTAATTATTATTGTCCCTGCATTGTAGCCCTAAAGCCAACTGAGCCCTCAACCTTGAACCCTAAAGCCTTACCCTAAGCTTTCAACCCAATAATATTAAGGCCCCTGTCTTAACTTCCAGGACATCATTGCCAGTTATCAGGCCACTGGTCTATGAACTAAAGCCCCTGTACCACCGTGACCGAAAGGTCGTATAGAACGCTTCTAGTAATTTCTAAAGGAACCCTTAAAACCCTTCTAGCAACCCGTGCAGTAACCCTTATAAAGCCCTTCTTTCCTAAGCCCGAATCCCTAAACCCTTCTAGAAACCCTTCTTTCAGGACATCGCCCTCAGCTTTGGATCTGCCCTGGTCTTCTGTGAGGCGCGGAGGTCGAAGAGACACGAACGGTAGGGCCCTTCTGCGGGCTCCTTTAAGGGTTCCGATGGGGTACTATAGGGTTTAGGGTTTATAGGTCTTAAGGCAGGTTTGAGGGTTCAGGCTTTAGGGTGGTTTAGGGTTCATGTTCGGGGGTTTAGGGCTTAAGGGTTCCTTCAAGGGCTCTGTAAGAGTACCATAGGGTTCGGGTTTAGCTTTTTATGGTGTAGTAGGTTTTCTGGTCCTTATAGTTTAGGGCTCCTTCTAAGGGCTCCTTTAAGGATTCTGTGAAGGGCTCCGTCAGGGTACTATAGGGTTGAGGGTTAAGGCTTTAGGGTTTAGGTTTTAGGGTAGGTTTTAGGGTTTAGGCTTTGGGGTGGTTTGCTGTTTAGGTTTGGGTTTAGGTTTGGGGTTTAAGGTTTCAGGTAAGGGCCTCTCAATCTAGGACAAGGTTTTCCGGTTTAAAGAGGCTCTGTCGGTAGTGCCGCATCCGCTGATAAGTTTAAGGCACAGAACCCTTCAGATCAATGTAGGGGCCCCCGAATGAGTTAAGGTAAAGACCTCGTTTACGGATTGTTCAACACCCCCTTGCCGTTCCTTGTCTTGTTCTACTACAGCATACCCGAGTTGTTTTTTCGAGTCTTAAGGCTCCTATACTGTCTCCCTAAACCCTAGACCCTAAACCCTAAACCCTAAACCCCTAAACCCCTAAACCCTCAACCTTTTGGCAGGCACGATCGTCCGAGGACGTGGCGAAGATCATCAAGGAACAAGAGGCAGCCCAGCTTGGGGTCGTGGGGCGATGGAAGGAAGGGGGAGATCAGAGAGCCCAAACGGTTTAGGGTTTAGGGCCTAGTGTTTAGGGTTTAGGGTTTTAGGGTTTAGGGTTTAGGGTTTAGGGTTTAGGGTTTTAGGGTTTAGGGTTTAGGGTTTAGGGTTGTTCCCCTGAATTGAGGAATATGCTTCAGTTTACACGACTTAAGCATCAATAACTAACATCACCCCCTTAGCCCTGAACCCTAAACACCCTTAACCCTAAGCCCCAAACCCTCCCTAAACCCGAAACCCCAAACCCGAAGCAACAAACCCTAAACCCTTAACCCTAAACCCTAGACCCTAAACCCTAGACCCTAAACCCTAAACCCTAAGCCCCAAAATCCTAAACCCTAAACCCTAAACCCGCGATCGCCTTGCCTGACCAGATCTCCTGCGCCGGGCTGGTGCCCAGCATCCTTGCCGAGCTGGATCCGAGGACCGAGACAGAATTTAAACCAGCAATATGGTGGGTTTCCTATAAAGGTTGGGGTTTAGGGTTTAGGGTTTAGGGTTTAGGGTTTAGGGTTTAGGGTTTAGGGTTTAGGGTTTGGGGCTAGGGTTTACAGTTTATGGTTTAGGATTTAGGGTTTAGGGTTTAGGATTTAGGGTTTAGGGTTTAGGGCCTAGAGTTTAGAGCTTGGGGTTTGCCGTGGATTAGCGCATGGGCGACAGCACCTTGCGACAAGGTTTTGTCGGGAACATGATACTATGGCGATGAGCTCTCAAAGTGTGTCTGCGCAAGGCTTTTCCCCAGACCTTCCAAAATCCCCTGATTAAGGAATATACCTTTTCAGGCTATAGCAAGATCCCTCAAAACATAAGGTATGCTCTGAATCCCTAAGCCTCTAAGGACTCAGATTTGAAGGCTTTTGGGCCCAAAGACCATGCTATAGAAGGCTCTTGGGCTATTTTGAGCCTTAGGGAATTAAGTGATCTTTAGAAGGAGCACCCAAACCTAATGAAAGAGTCAGGGCTTAGGGTTTAGGGCTTGCAGGGTTTAGGATTAAGATTCCATGGCCCTATAACCCCAAAAAGTAGTTAGACTCACACAAGGAGCACCAATAAAGACCCAGAGTTTCTGGATCATACGCCCGTGAACATGCTCACGACGCGTTTTATGTAGAATCTCATTGGGATTTCTTTGAAGAGTTTATGTAGGTCTTAATTTTTGACGATGTGATATTTACACACCTTTGCAAGGGATGCTCGAGGGTTTCATGAAGACCGCTGTAGGGCTTGACAATGCTTGTCTGAGGTTACGAGCAGTTTCTAGGGCTGAACTGTAACGAAGTGTGTGTGTGTG
>CAJNDV010035485.1:108732-119656 GCA_905221635.1 Symbiodinium sp. CCMP2456
CTACTACTACTGCTGATGCTGCTGTTACCTAGTACTAGGTACAACTACAACTGCAAAACAACAACAACAACAACAACAACAACAACAACAACAACAGCAACAACAACAACAACAACAACAACAACAACAGCGATAGCAACATCAACAACAACAACAACAACAACAACAACAACAACAACAACTACTACTACTACTACTACTGCTATGGTAGTAGTAGTAGTAGTAGTAGTAGTAGTAGTACTACTACTACTACTACTACTACTACTACTACTACTACTACTGGTAGCTTGCTACGGCGACCTAAATCCTAAACTCTAAAACCCTAAACCCTAAACCCTAGACCCTAAGCCCTATTCCCTTACAGACGTACCCGGAGCCCTAGCAGTCTCCGAAGAGTCGAGGACATCAAGCTCCACAGCGATATGCACGAAGAGGTCGAGGACGGGGTTGTGGTCTGCTATCCTTTCTGAAACCCTAAACCCTAAACCCTTAAACCCGAAACCCGAAACCCTAAACCGTCTAGAGGTTTGAGGCTTTATGGCTTTGGGGTTTGGGATGTAGGGTTTAGTTTCTAGGGTTTCGGACAGAGCCCGGGTCACCTGGAGACTTGAAGCCCCAAGCATTACAGCATTACAGTAATGCCCTGAAGACCTCCGGTTTAGGGTTTAGGGTTTCCGTAAAACTTAACCTCAACGAAATCCTCAACTTGAGGCCAAAAAAGCGCTGAACAACAGCAGCAAAACCCCTAAGCCATTAAGCGCCAAACATGAAAAGCGGGATCCCGGCCCCAAACGCAAACCTGTGAGGACGAGGAAATGGCCCCCAGCATGGTGGAGAAGAGCCGCCTGCCAGTATTATTTGGGGCTTTTGGGTCCAGGGTTTTCTGGTTTGTCTGGTTTGGGGTTTAGGAGTTCAGGGTTTAGGAGTTTAGGGTTTAGGGTTTAGGGCTTTTGGGTCTAGGGTTTTGGGTTTAGAGTTTCGGGCTTGGGGGGTTTATTTAGGCTTTAGGGTTTGGGGGGTTGTTTAGGGTTTAGGGTTTGGGGTTCTAGGATGTCTGGGGGGTGGTTGTATTGCGCTGAATAGCAGTGTGTGATTCGGGAGTTTCGGGTCAAGGCTACTGGGGCGGTTAGTCTTTCAGCAAGACACGTCGTTCAACTCGGGCTTTCTAAATAGGGCTTTACATGATTATCTACCCTAAGGGTCCATGTACCCAAATAGTATATACTTTGGCCTTAAAGTAGTCCCTTTATAGGTACTTTGGGGCCAATGTATATACTATATGAGTACATGGACCCTCAGGGCTAGGATTCTTAGAGGGGCTCAAAAGAGCCATTACGTCATACTTCCTTACGGGTGGTTAGTAAGGACCAGCCGGTGTGTGCTCAGAAGCCCTGCGAGAGATGGGGCCTTGAGGGCGCGAGGATCCAACCCCGTAGATTCCCCACGAATCCTCGGATCAAGCGGATCCTAAAACCGTAAAACCCTAAACCCTAAACCATATACCCCAAGTCCCCAAACCCTAAATCCCCAAACCCCTAAACCCCTAAACCCCTACTGTAAACCCTAAACCCCCGCAACCTCTAGTATTCTGAGCTCCAAAACATGAAGCCGAAGCCCGGAACCCCGGAGCGCAAAGCCCAAGGCCAAAATGCTTAAGCCCAAGAAGGCAAGCCAAGACCGGCTACGGTTTAGAGTTTAAGGCTTTCAGGGTTTAGGGTTTAGGTTTGACGGTTTAGGGTTTAGGGTCAACCCTAAACCCCAAACCCTCAGAAAGTCTCAGCACATAACATACTCCTACCTTAAGATCCCCAAAACCTACTTTTTTGTAGGGTCCCTATGAATCCCAATATTAGGGTTTAGAATAAGAACCTACGAAAATGTGGGATTTGGGTTCTTAAGGTAAACCCTAAACCCTAAACCCTAAACCCTAAACCCTAAACCCTAAACCCTAAACCCTAAACCCTAAACCCTAAACCCTAAACCTAAACCCTTAACAAACCGATAAACCCTAAACCCTCGAAGCCAAGAGTTGAAACCAGCTCCAATGTACGAGCCCGCGCTTCCGAGCCCTCAAACAGCCATGGCCTACTTCTGGAGCCCTTCTTGAAACCTTAGGGCTTTAGGGTTAAACCCTAAACCCTAAGCCCTGAACCCTAAACCCTAAACCAAACCCTAAACCCTGAACCCTAAACCCTAAACCGCCTAAACCCTAAATATTTAGGCCAATTTAGGGTTTAGGACTTAGCCAGGCCGTTTGGGCCTCTCATAAAGCCCTGATCAGCCATTATGAAAGCCCAAAGCAACACCTTGTGTAACCTTAGAGAACCACCCGAGATCAACGGAATTCAACAAACAGTTTAGGGCTAAGGTAGAACCCCTAAACCCTAAAGCCCAAAACCTCTGGGCTCTAAACCCTAAACCCTAAACCCTAAACCCTAAACCCTAAACCCTACACCAATCCCTAAACTCTAAGCCCTAAACGCCAAAACCTCTGAGCTCTACCCCTCAGCCGCAGGTCATCTGTGGCGGCTCGTCGAGGAGGCCCCGCGGAGAGATTCGGGGTGTCTGAAAGAGGGACCCAGAGACTCCCAAACCTCTTAATTGAGGAATATACCTTAAATCCTATTAGGGTTCCTACCATAATTTAAGGTATATTCCTTAATTAAGGGGTTTTGGAGTCTCTGGGGACCCACGGGTTAGAAGTTTATTTTTTTAATGTTTTGGCGATTTAGGGTTTGGCAGGTAGGGTTGAGGGATTTACGTAGGGTTTGTCTAGGGTCTGGGGTCTAGGGCCTAGGGATTCCGGGTTTAGGGTTTCGGATTTATAGGGTTTAGGGGTTAGGGTCTGGGATTTGCGGTTGAGGGCTTGAGGGCTTTAGGGTGGGTGTTGCTATGAATAGGAGTTCTGCAGGATACAGTATGCCTTTTTTTCTGGCGTGTTGTAGATTTTCCCGGTTGTAAAGGGTTCTCTAATTTCGTGTTGTTGTTACTGTTTTGTTGGGTGCTACAGGTTCTGACGTCAGAAAAGCCACCCAACAAAACCCATGCTGATTGTTGAAAGAACCCTCCTGTGATCTCCTAACAGGCATCTTAAACAATCCTTGACACGACAAACGCGAAAGGCAAATCCCTGAACCCGGAACCGCTTCACCCTTATAGAATCCTAGCCCTAGACTCCAAAACCTCTTCCCTTGAAGGAACCCTTCGAAAGAAGCCTGTAAAGATTCCCGAACCGAAATACAACCCTACTTGAACAGGGTGAGGGGCTTTAGTCAGCAACTAGGTTATTATATAGCGGGGTCATAAAAAAATATCGCCTCTGAAGTCCCTGAACTGGGATTATTGTACTATACCCCTACGTAAGCTACTCAGCGAGCCCCCACCCTAAACCCTGAATCCTAAACCCTACACCACTTCAAACCGTAAGCTGTCCACCCTTAGGGTTTAGGGTTTAGGGTTTGGGGTTTAAGCCCTGCGGTTGATGATATAAATCCTGCATTACCCATAAGAAGGACAGGAATATACCATCATTCCCATGGCTTTGGGGATCCTTCCGGTAATGCAGGGTTTCTATCATCAACAGTACCTACACCAATTTAGACCCAAAGCCCTAACCCTTGAACCCTAAACCCTTATAAACCCACATAAGCCCTAATTATGAACCCTTATAACCCCTAAACCCTAAACTCTTATAACCCTCAAACCCAAAGCCCTATCAAAAGGCCCGTGAAGCGAAAGCAAAGGTCACTGACTTCCGCTTCGGCGCTGAGTCGGATCGCGTTGCCCTGGACTCCATGAGGCCTCTAGGGTTCGTTTAGGTTTCGTTTAGGGTTCGTTTAGGGTTTAAGGTTTAGGGTTTAAGTTTTAGGGTTTAGGGATTAGCGTTTGGGGTTTAGGGTTTAGGGATTTCGGGGTTAGTTTAGGGACTAGGGTTCATGGATGAGGGTTCGTCTAGGGTTAGTTGAGGGTTAAGGGTTTAGAGTTTAGGGCATTTAGGGTTAGTTTAGGGTTTAGGGATGAGGGTTTAGGGATTTCGGTTTAGGGTCTGAGGCCTTTAGGGTTAGTTTAGGGTGTAGGGATTAGGGATTCAGTAGGGATTACGGTTTAGGGTCTAGGGATTAGGGTTTAGGGCTTAGGGCATTTAAGTTTAGTTGAGGCTTCTAGTAAACCCACAAAAGTCGGAAACCGGATTAAGGAAATTTGGGGCTGGGATTCCCTAGGCCCTATACCGTACTCTTAAGGATTGAGGCTATTGGGTTTCCAACTTTTGGGCTTCTACTGTAGGGTTTGGCGGTTGGGGTCTAGATTTAGAGTTGAGGCGTGGGGTTCACGGTTCGGGTTTAGGGTTACTATCGGACCTGCATGATTAGTGCATATTAGCAATACCATTATACTTTACCAATGCTATTCCTTAGGGTTCCTTATTGCAGTTAGACTACATGTGACTATATCATCCCTCGAAACCGTATACTATTTCATATTACTACGGGATCTGTATTAGTCTAGTAGGTTTTCTTTCACGGTTCTACAGAGGTTTTCTTTTTGCGGTAAAGGGACCCTATGTGAGTGTGCGTGAACGGGATTCGGAAGGCTCCTTCAAGGGTTCTGTCAGGTTCATAAAGGTTCCTGAAAAGAAAGGTTCCGATGCCTCACAGCCTGACTCCTGAACCATAAAACATGAAACTCGCCGTTTTCAGCCCTAACCCCGAACCCTAGGCCAGAAACCCTAAGCCCTAAAAACCCTAAAAGCCCTATAAACCCTATAAGCCCTATAAAGCCTATACAGCCTATAAACCCGAAACCCGAAACCCGAAAGCACTAAAACTCTGATGTAACCCTGATAAGGCTCTCCTTGTAGAAACCCGACTAAACTCCAGGGCCTTTAAACTCCGCCACTCTTGTCTTTCGGTGAGCGTCTCGTACCATAAGATCGAACAATAAGTTTGGGGGTTTTAGGGTTTAGGGTTTAGGGTTTAGGGTGGAGACTGCAAGCCCCACCCCAAACCCTGAACCCTCAACCCTAAACCCATTCGTTTGCCCTGGGTTTCTCCAGGTGGCAACGACTCACGTCCCGCTTGCGCCGCCAGGCCAGTTCCCCCGCATACTATAGGGGCCTTGATAATTAACTATACTGTTTTGGTGTCTCCTTGTTTAAATTATAGTATAATAAGCCCCAATATTTTAAATTGTAGTAGAATATGCCCCAAAACCCTATTCCAATTATCAAGGCCCCTACATTAGAGCCTACAGAGTCTAGCAAGATCAGGGCTCTGAGGGTGTCCTGAAACTGTTGTTGGCCGTAGGATTTCGGGTACAGGGTTAACCCGTAAAGCAACCCAACCGTAAACCCTATTTCATAAACCATGAAGCTCAGACCTGACCCCAAAATGACACTAAGACCGCCTAAACCCAGCCCCATAGACCATGAAGCCTATATCGCCCTAAACCCTAAACCCTAAACTCTAAACCCTATAAACCCTAAACCCTAAACCCTAAGTATATACCTAACCCCAACATAACGCCAAAAGCTACCTAAAACCCTGGGTTTAGGGTTTATAGGGTTTCGGCGTTAGGGTTCAAACCTTAAACCTGGGTTTAGGGTTTAGGGGTTAAGACACCGAAGCCAACACCGAATACAAGAACCCTAAACCCTAAACCCTAAACCGTGGAACGCTCATAGGAGGGGCGAAACTTACCTTGGGATGCACAGCGGCGATGTGGAACACTCGGCTGCTTGCCTAAACCAGGGTCGAAACCTTAGGGTTTAGGGTTTAGGGTTTAGGGTCGAAACCTTGGGGTTTAAGTTTAGTGATCCGGGTTCAGGGCTCAGGCTTTAGAGTTTAGGGTTACGGTGATTGGTTGGGTTTGGGGTTTGGGGTTTCGGGGTTAGGGTTTCTGCTCAGAGCCGTGCTTGCGCTTGTACAAAGAACACTGGAAATCCAAAGCTCCCCGGGCCCCATTTTTACAGGGTTTCTGGGGTTGCTACGGACCCTTCACCCTGGACCCTAAACGCTAAACCGTTTCTGTGGATTGACTTGAAGGGCAAAGGTACTTAGCAAGTAGGCGGTTAGTATAGTTGTAATCAAGTCACTGAGCTGGAGATGCTGGAGTTACTGTACCTATGACTGTTGCCCTACCTCATAAGCTACTTACTAAGTCCCCTGATCCTTCGAGTAGCCTCGCCACCCGGCAAATCCTAAACCCTAAACCCTAAACCCTAAACCCTAAACCCTAAACCCTAACAGATCTTTCTAAAGAACCTTGAGCCCCAAGCAACAATCCGCATCTGCGCAGAATAGGAATGATTGTTCACGCGGACGTGTGTATACATGTACATATATATATATATATGCATACACATCATGATATATATATATATATATATATATATTTATTTATTTATTTATTTATGAAAATGTATACAGATAGATATAGATAGTATACACATATACGCACATGTTACAACAACGGCTTTCACGTGTTCTGCATAACCAACATAGTGGTACCACATACGAATGGCGCAACAAGTCTACTCCTGCTAGTAGTACTACTAGCATTCTTGCTACTCGGGTTGATATCGGTAGGATGCTTACCAGTGTCAATATTACTACATCGCGATGTCGAGTAGCATCATTTTCGCTATCACGTCATTGCTCCCCTTATTTTACAAGTATGTCCTTTAAATCCTAAGCACCCTAAACCCTAAACCCTAAACCCTAAACCCTAAACCCTAAACCCTAAAGCCCTAAACCCTAAACCCTTCTGAAGCCTCCAAGGCGAGCTCCTGAGAGAGATCGAGTCCCTTCCGGTGGTTCAGGGCTGTGCAGTGCAACCCCGGGCCCCTTCGGTGGCATTTAAGGGATCTTGGAGTGTTTACCCCTAAGGCTCTTATTGGTTTAGCGTTTAGCGTTTAGAGGCATTAGGGTTCAGGATTTAGGGTTTAGGGGCTCTTATTGCTGTTATGGGCTTTCTAGGGGAAGGTTTGGGCGTTGCGGGCTAAGGTTTGGGCTTTCACTATGGGGGTCCATGAGCCTTTGGGTTTAGGGCTCCGGAGTTTTGGGTTTCGCGTCGAGGGTCCCTGGTCGAGGATTTAGGGTTCATGGTTTAGGGTCCAGGGCTTAGGGTCGAGGGTTCAGGGTTAGTGGTTTAGGGTTTAGGGTCGAGGGTTTGGGGTTAGTGGGTTAGGTTTAGGGCTCTAGGGTTTAGGGTTTAGGGTCTAGGCTTTAGGGTTCATTGTTGAGGGCTTAAGGGTTTAGGATTTAGGGTCTATGCTTTTGCGTTTACTGTTTAGGGTCTAGGCTTTAGGGTTTAGGGTCTGGGCTTTAGGGTTTAGGGGTTAGGGGTTTGGGTTTAGGGTTGTTGAGGGTATTGGGCTTGGAGGCCGGACCGTTTGGAGTTTAGTTTTCGGGCTTTGTGGGGTATCGAGACTTGAACTGAGTTCTTTGTGTGGATTTGCGAAGCTCGGGCAAACTTTGGCCTAACACCAAAAAATCTAGAGAAGTCGAGAATCTCAGTTGGCCCTATAAGGAGGTACCTTAAACCCTAAACCCCTAAACCCTAAACCCTAAGCCCTAAACCCTAAACCCTAGGTTTCGGTTCTTCACGGGATAAGCGCTTCAGTCGCTTCCGCAGCATCCAAGACAGCAAAAAACGTCAAGCTTTGAGAATAGGACGAGTCCACAAATTTCGGAACTCCCGAAAGGTCCTAAGAACATATGTATATATATATATATACAGCGGTTTAGGGTTTAGGGTTTAGGGTTTAGGGTTTAGGGTGTATATATATATGCATATATATATATATATACACACATATAGGGGGACACTTACACACACCGCAATAGTGTATAGTAGTACTTCCCGATGTAGAAAGTCTACTTCGGTCATATTATAGGGGCCTAAATAACTGCCAAGTCTGTTTTGGGGATTCCTTGTTATAATTATAGTATGAACCCCAGAGCCCAATTCTAATTCTCAAGGCCCCTAAATTAGTCGTATTTGTTACTCTTGGGACTCCGCACATGTGGGGGTAGTAGGACTTGTAGCGGTCCTTTTAACATGGATCATGATATCTATGGTCTAGGGTTTGCATTAGAGCTCCCTGACTGCCAGAAACTACAAACAGTTGCCGAATATTTTCCTCAATCCGGTTCCATATCCTTGTTCATTGCCCCTCGTGCACAGGCATGAAGGACACCCCTAACCATTAGAATGTCATGCCCTGATCATGCTGATGCACCCGGCACCCTCAACACCTAGCCTCAAACAGAATTGTTGAGCCTACGTAGCGGATGTAAGTTTAAGCTCTGTCAGCCCGAAACCCCAAACTTTAAGCCTTAATCCCCAAAGCCCTTGGCCAATTCAAGCCTCTGAGTTTGTTGTTGTGTTCGCCAAGATACTCTGGCCCCTTGATTTCGGAAACTCCCATACTTATAACCCCTAAACCCCTAAACCCCAAAACCCCTAAACCCTAAAACCTACACCCTACACCCTAAACCCCTAAACCCTTAAACCCGATATAGTCCTACAGTGCAAGAAGCTAAAGGAGATGGAGGAGGTGGCAGGGTGGTTCATGATGTGGGGCTCGAAGTGCCTCTGGCGACTGAGCCGCAGAAGTAGGAAGGAAGCATCCTAGGCTTAGGGTCTATAGGGTTTAGGGTCTAGGGTTCAGGGTTTAGGGTCTGGGGTTCCGGGTTTCGAGTTTTGGGGTTCAGGGTGTAGGATTTAATTTAGGGCTTACGGTGCAGGGTTCAGGGTTGTACGCGTTGCTATGGTGCGTTTCACTGCACAGTGTTATTAAGGGCATTATGTGGTACAAGTAAGGGTTAGCTTGTTTAAGGGCTTCATGTTGATGAGGTTTTTTTGTTTAGTGCGGGAGGGGATTTGGGTTTAGAATTTTACTTGGTATCGGTACCCCAGGGTCAAAATCGCTCTACAGCCTTACATAGTATGGTCTTGCGCCCAAAAGCCTCAAAAACATGAGTCCTTAGAGCCTTTGGGGTAGTATTTGGGGGGCAGGGGGTTTAGGGTTTGAGGATCTCGACTTAGGCAACAAAGATCCAACTCTGAAAGTAGAGGTTCAAGAGGTACCCTACACGGTTTGAAAAGTGTCCTGAAAGCCCTAAACCCTAAACCCCCAAAGCCCTAAACTCTAAACCCTAAAACCCTAAACCCTAAAGCCTAGACCCTAAACCCTAAACCCCCAAAGCCCTAAACCCTCTTCTGTTTATGTTTGAGTAGGGATGTTCAGTCGATTCGCAAGGGTTAGGTGGGGATCAGGGGCCAGGGTTAAGGGGTCTAGGGTTTAAAAGTTTAGGGTTTTAGGGTTTAGGGTTTAGGGTTTAGGGTTTAGGGTTTTAGGGTTTAGGGTTTTAGGGTTTAGGGTTTTAGGGTTTGGGGCTTTGGGGGTTGGGGTTTGCGGTTTAGGGTTTCGGTATAGGGTTAGGGCCACGGTTCGGGTTTTGGGGTTTAGAGTTTGAGACAAACGCAGGCAACCCTAAGCCTTAAACCCTAAACCCTCGAGCCTAGGGTGTCGGAACACTTTCGAGCCTTACCAAACCGAGCTTCTAAAGATCCAGCCCGGAGTTCCCCCATCCCTTGACACATTGGGTTTGGGGGTTTAGGCTTTAGGGTTTACCTTTGGCATCAAAATGGCCCAAAAGCCTCATCTAATAGTGTCTTTGGGCCCAAAAGCCTTAACATATGAGTCCTTTGAGGGTAAGGGTTTGATTCGGGTTTTGGGGCTAACTCGCCCCCCAAAAAGGGTTTAGGTCCCAAACCCGCCCCGAAGCTCAAACCCTCAACCTCAAACCCCATGACCCCACATGCCGGTATCCCAAGCGCGGTTTAGGGCTTAGGGTTTAGGGTCTAGGGTAGTCCTTCTGTGAGTGGGTATCTTGATACTTCTAGCGGTTGTGGGTCTCGGATTGTCGGTGTTGTCTAGAGGTTACGTCGAGCAGAGATCTCAGTGGCTTACATGGCTGATTTAACCTATAGCCCACACTTTCTTTCCGGAATGACTGCGAGCACTAGCAGTATTTCCTTGCAGTCATCATAAAACTCTACTATAACATCCCCCATGGGTATCGCTCAGACAATGATTTTCTAGGGATAAAGAAACCGGAACGATGCCGCCGATGTCTTCTCGTTTTGCTTTGTTGCTTTCCTTTCACGAGCCATGAACTTTGCTTTTGTGCCATCACTGCCTTCGTTCGAGTCCAACGCTAAACCCTAAACCCTAAACCCTGAACCCTGGACCACGAAGGTTTGGAACGAGTCGTTGTAACGCTCGACTCCTCAGAAGGTGTGTTTGTCAGCCGACTCGGCGCTATATACAAACCCTAAACCCTATACCCTAAACCCTAAACCCTACGTTGGGGGTATCGGGTTCAGAGGCCCCGCCCCTTCGAAACTAGAGGCCGGCCCTGACTTATCCCCAAAACTTTCCGTAAACCCTGCCCTCTACGAACCCCCCTTATCCCTAAACCCTGAACCTGCAACTTCCCTGAACCCACCCTAAATCCCTAAATCTTATGTATAAAGCCTAATTCCCTAAGCCGTCTAAACCCCTAGACTTTCCGCAAACCGCTTTACAACGCAAGGAAGATCAACATCGAGAGCCGCACACCCAGATGTGGGCTTTGGGGGGTTCCCAGTTTAGGCAGTTTAGGGTTTAGGGTTTAGGGTTTAGGGTTAGGGTTTAGGGTTTAGGGTTTAGGGCAGGGGATCCGTTGCAGTCCAAGGCCTTCCAAAGTCGTTGACTGCTCGGAATCTGCTGAATATGCGCTTCAGCTTCAGTAAGTGTTATAGCAACTCATATCTTGTACCGTGGTAGGATCCCGAATCTGATTTAAGGTATATTCCTTTTACCTCAGGGATTTGGGAAGTTGTTTTTTTTTTTTCTTTTTTTTTGGAGGGGGGGGGG
>CAJNDV010035486.1:0-14643 GCA_905221635.1 Symbiodinium sp. CCMP2456
GTTTAGGGTTTAGGGGCATAAACACATCCTGCTTCGTTGCCTCCTCATGTTACCGTGGAAAGAGGGTATCGGGGTGTGAGCGCTTGGACTCTGAAGGTTTTGCCGCAGCAAAGTGCTCACGTCTCTGTACCCCCAGAGATGTCATACTCATATCCTGCAGGCACATGCAGCAGATCTAAAGCCCTAAACTCCGCATTTCCGTCATGCAACATCCCTAAATCCTAAACCCTAAACATCTGGGAGTTTCCGAAAATACAGGCTACCTTATTCTGGGGTCCTTATAATAAGGATCCTACTATTTAGGGTACCATATCAGGGTCCCTTACTTTCGGAGACCCCCATATCTAGCCCTGACTCCGCAACCGTCCGTTTAGCAGTGTCTAGTATTAGACAGCAGAGAGATAGAAGCTGAGTTGTCAATGCGATCCACTCATCCAATGCTCTCTTAGAGCCCTAAAAGGGACCCTACTGTTGAAAACTACCCATATAGAGACCCGCTAGAAACTTAGGGTTTGGGGTTTAAGGTTTAGGGCTGTCGCAGACAAGCATGAAGTTGAAGAGACAAGAGCTATGAATACCAGATCAAGTATGAGACCCTATGAACAACAATGCTGACGACAAGAGTACTTACAACATATCAGATATGTGTGCAAAACGACCGATAGCCCTGGCGAAAACAGCTAGGTCAACAGGCATCATTCAATTACGCCATTTGGTGTCTAGGGCTCACGCTTTAAGATGGAGGGTTTGGGGTTTGGGGTCGGTTTGGGGTTTGGGCTCTACCCAGACTATGCCATGTTGATAGTTGCCACGCCCTAAACCCACAAACCTCGGACATCCGGGCAAGTAGGCCCGACGCTCCTACAACTCCGGCGCCATAGTGAGTTTGTTCACCCTAAACCCTAAACCCTAAACCCTAAACCCTAAACCCTAAACCAAGGTTTAGGGTTTAGGGGACCCTGGTTGTAGGCGTACTATAGGGTTTAGGGTTTAGGGTTTAGGGTTTAGGGTACTAAAGTAAACTAAATTTCAGCCTAGAAAGTCCACAATGTCGGAGGCTCTTCGCTAATTCCCTGAACTTGCTCCTTGTCGTTGAACTCGGGGTTAACGCAGGTATATAAGGACTAGTGACTAGACGGGCTAGTGCCTACTTGGAGGTTCATGGCTAGTTGCAAGTGGGGTCAGAAGTAGGGTAAGTAGTAACTCTAGTAACCCGGACTAGTAACCCCACTTACAACGACCCTAAACCCTAAACCCTAAACCCTAAACCCTAAACCCTAACCTCTAGGTTATGGTCCGCAGGGCCTCGCCGCTACCTCGGTCTCAGTTCCGATCCAGCGCGTCCACGACGGTGTTAGGATGCCTCAGGGTTGTAAGTTTATGGTTTAGGGTTTAGGGTTTAGGGTTTAGGGTTTAGGGTTTAGGGTTTAGGGTATGGTTTAGGGTGAGATTAAGGATGGTTTGCCTTTAGTTCAAGGCTTTATTGTGGCATTTCTTTAGGGTTTAGGGTTTGGGGGTTGCGCAGCAATGGCCTTTTAAGGGTTAGGCGTTTCGGGTTCAGTACTTTTTTGGGGTTTGGGGGCTCGGCGGTGAAAGGCACCGTCCTCAAGGCCAAAATCATTTTCTCTGAACCGGGCACACCTAAAACCCTAAACCCTAAGTTCTCATAATTTGGGGCTCCCTCACCAGTTTCTAGGATTGTTGAGCAGCCCTGAATGCAGAGTACAGATTTGGAGCCGAATTTGGATTTGGCTTAGGGTTTAGGGTTCATTGTGGGCTGAAGCGCTGCCGACCCATGAACAGAACCTTAAGTTTGAGATCCCCTCAGACCCATGCCAACAATGATGATACTTCATAACCCCAAGGGTCCAAAGGACCCATAATTAGGTACTCGGTTTTGGGGTGATGGTTATGTAGGTTACTATTTGGGAGAGTTTTTGCTAATTAGGTACTTGGACCCTTAGGGTAACCCTTTGGGTGTTGGGTTTTTGCTCGAAGAAGAAGCTTGCAATTCCTTTCTAGCCCCAGCAACACCTTAAAGGTGCTCTTCAGAGCCAGCGGATGCAATCCAAGAGCAACAGGCTGCCTTTGAGGCTTGATGTTTAGGGTTTCGGGTTGGGGGTTTAGGGCTTAGGGTTTAGGTTTCAGGGTTTAGGGTTGGGGTGTACCTCATTACTTAGTACGAAAATGTCCTGACAGCATGATGATCTGATACACAAGCCTAGATACTAAACCCCAAACCTAAGCCTCAACCCTGAACCTCTAAACCGCAGAACCCTAAACCCCAAAAGCAACGCCACCCTAAACCCTAAACCCCACAACCCTAAACCCCAAAAGCAACGCCACCCTAAACCCCAAACCCCACAACCCTAAACCCCAAAAAACAACTCCACCGAAAAACCCCAAACCCGACAACCCTAAACCCCAAAAGCAACGCCACCCTAAACCCTAAACCCTAAACCCTAAACACAAACCCTAAACCCGAAACCCTAAACCCTAAACCCTAAACCCGAAACCCTAAACCCTAAACGCTAAACACTAAAACTCACACGGTTCCCTGAGTCGCCGGCTTCACCAAAACTCGATCCTGTCAGGTCGATGGCTCTGCTGGTTTAGGGGTTTAGGGGTTTAGGGTTTAGGGTTTAGGGTTTAGGGTTTAGGCTTAACCCTAAACCGGTTTAGGGTTCCATACTTGGAGGTTCATGAGCAGTTATAAGTAGGGTTATGGCCTCCCTTTGAGGGTTCCTTTAAAGGGTTCTATAGGGTCTAGGGTTTAGGGTAGTTATAATGAGTAGGGTTATAAGTCCCCGAATATGGGTTACATTTATAGTTAGCTTACTTATAACCCCACTTATAACTACCCATGAACTTCCGAGAAGGGTTGCCGAGACGGTTTGGGGTTTCGGGGTTTCGGGGTTTGGGGTTTAGGGGTTTAGGGGTTTAGGGGTTTAGGGGTTTAGGGTTTAGGGGTTTACGGGTTTAGGGGTTTGGGGTTTAGGGGTTTTGTGTTTAGGGTTCATGATACGAGTGGTCAGGTTCTAAGTTTCTGAAAGTGAGGCTTGCGGCTTAGGGTTTATAGGTCTGGGTGACAGAAGGACCGGAATGTTGCAGCAATTAGCCGATTTAGTCTGTAGGTCGACAATCCCGAGTGCCAAACCGTGAACTCGAATCCTTGAAACCCCGAAGCTAAAACCCTTAACCTTAAACGCTTGACAAACCCTAAACCCAAACCCTAAACCCTCAAAGCCCTGAACCATTCAACATCAGCTCTGGACCCTCCTGCACGCGAAACTCAACCCCGCTATGCTCACTAACTACCCGACTCATACTAAGCAATGCCTGAACCCTCAACTCTATTCCAAAGGCCCCACATGGCCCCAAGCAAAGAAAACTCGTACGTGCTTGGGGCTGAAGAAAGAAACACCAGGACAGCTAAGTACGGGACAATACAACAATAATAGGGTTTTGGGGTCCTTTTATAGTAGAATTATCACAAGGAGCCCCCAAAATAGTATAGGCCCCTGCAATACGTACAGGACAGCACAGTACCTAGAAGACTGGCTTTCGCGCTATTGCTCTGAAACCAAGCATCAGTTCAGAACCTCCCTGAACCCTAATGTCGGAGCCTTAATAAATCAGAATAGGGTTTTGGGATCCTCTATAGTATAGTGACAATGAGGTACCCTATGGAAGAATACTGGTGATCATTTAGGCTTGTATACCCTAAACCCTAAACCTCAAACCCTAAACCCTAAACCCGCTTAGAGATTTGAAGACTCTTGCTGCCATGCCCGGGATGGCCTTGGTTCCATCCTCCTGTCCGGCTCACGGAGCTTTGAAGGTTTAGGGTTTAGGGTTTGTAAGGGCTTACTGGAGTTTAGGGTTTGGGCCTACTTGTCCAGATACCTAGGCTAGTGGAGCTAGCGGTTAACCTTTAGGATTGTGTGGCGGCTGTAGTAGTCAAACAAAAGTGCGAAAAGTTTATCAACTACTTCATACTAGTTACCCCCGTTGCAGCTCGTTGAGGGTAGGATTCTCATCAAAATTCTCATCATCAAGGTGGCTGACTGGGTTGGCCCTTGAAAATCTCAGAAAACTGTTCGTAGATAAGATCCTCCTAGGCCCAAGTAAGGAAAATATGTAATAACCCAAAGGCCTACCTAGTTGACCAAGGAAAACGACTGACTACGATGGACACTACGAGTAACATAGGACCTTCTGCTAAGATCCACCCTTGCAGAACTCTGATAGAGCCCCTTTAGAATCCTTTTCGAGCCTTATATAGAACCGCTGTAGAGCCCATTTCTAAGTGTAAGTGTTGAATTTGAATTTAGGTTTCGGGTCGCTTTGAACTTTGAGACATCGAGCTCAAGCGCATTGAGTTTAGGGCTTGAGAGTTCAGGGGTGTTCATGTAGGGTCCTTAATAATTAGAATAGGGTTTTTAGGGGGTTCCTTATTATAAGCATAGTATACTATACCCTAAACCCTATATAAACCCGGCCCTAAACCCTAAACCCTATTTCAACTAATAAGGCCCCCATTTTAGAACTCAGTGACATGAAGGCCTCAGGGTTCAACGAGTCATAGTGCTGTACAGGGTTTAGGGTCTGGGGTCTAGGGTCTAAGGGTTTAGGGAGTCATAGTGTTGTACAGGGCGAAGGGTTTAAGTACGCAGGCTGTACTCTACAATTTGCGGCTCTGCAAAGCCGAGGGGACAAGACGGGGCGATGGATATGTGAATATGACCATGTGCACCTGTGAGCATGTACATATGTGTATATACCTATATATATATAACTATCTTATACATATACATATATTATGTATCTCTCTCTCTCTCTCTGATTGTATTTCCCACCCTGGAGAAAGCATAATGCTGATGATGATGATGATGATGCTCATCATCATCCTCGTCAGACCAGACACACATCTTGATAAGAGTCGTGACATGACCCTATACCTTTTGGACTGTTTAGGGTTTAGGGTTTAGGGTTTAGGGTTTCCGTGTTGTCTCACCACCAACCATCGCTGTCGAGGACAGGTCCAAAGAAAAAAGACAGTCAAGCACGACCTGCCGCGTGCACAATTGTCATGACAGGCAGCGCTTGTAGTGGGACTTGCCAGAGAGTCCAGACTGGCCACTCGACAGTCAAGCACGCGCAAATGGCCCGCGAGCAGTAGCAACTACATTGACGGCCTTCGCACATTTAATACAGCATCTAAACAGCAGTATGGAATGAAACTGCAATTCGGAAGAAGGATTGCCGAGAAGATGCAGATGGGACTATGAAAGAGACTGGACGCGGGAAAACAAAAAAAAACAGAAGCATGTCCTCCTGCGTTTAATTAAACAACCCGACAAGAAGCGAACCCGAGGGTCGGTTGCGGTGGCGTTGGCGTGAACAACACTTCCCTACCCCTAAGGGTCCATGTACCCAAATAGTATAGACTTTGGCCCCAAAGTACCTATATAGGGACTACTTTAAGGCCAACGTATATACTATTTGGGTACATGGACCCTTAGGGTACTAGCAGAATACTTGGAGGTTCACGGGTAGTTATAAGTGGGGTTATAAGTAGGGCAACTGTAGTTATAACCCGCATTAGGGGACTTATAACCCCACTTATTATAACTACCCACGAGCCTCCAAGTAGCAGCAAAGTATTATAGATAACAGTGGCTCAGGGCTTGACGTCTGGGGCTTTCGAATTTAAAGCTGGGTTTAGGCGGTGTGGGGCTTGCAGGCTTTAGTTGAGGAGGATTGTGAGGGGTTTAGGGCTTCGAAGTAGCAAGTCTGGGCGCTGACTCGACTGAGACAGTTTAGAAACCAAAACATCCGGGGATTACAAGACCCTGAGGCTGTGAGGGAAAATGAAGGGTCACAACCTACCATTTAGTAGGGTCTAGGTCTTAAGCCCTCCAACATGGTAGGTTATGACCCTTGATTCTCGCTCAAGGCCCCAGAGTCTCTCAACCCCCGGGAGTTTAGGGTTACAGGTAAACCCTAAACCCAAACCCTTAACCGTAAACCCTAAACCCTAAACCCCTAAACCCTAAACCCTGAAACCTAAAACCAAAACCCTAAACCCAGTTGCACAGCCTGGTCGATCTCCTGGTGCACCAGGATAACCCGGTCGCGTGTGATCATTCGGTTGATCTCGGCGGGTGGGGAGGTAGGGTTTAGGGTTCAAGGTTTAGGGGCTTCACGAATGTAGGGGCCTGGATTAATAACTAGAATTGGGCTTGGGGAGTAGAAATATCGATATTACTACATAATCTAAGGCCATGAAAAATTTCGAACAGGGTTGTGGGGGCATATCATCACTGAACTAGCGCCAGTGAGGAACCCTGAGGAGGAATGTTCATTGTTTACATACTTTTACAAAGTATTCAGGCCCCTGTCCATCAAAAGCCACAAATCAGGGGCTGAGGGGCCACTGAAAGGGCCTATGATCTTGTATCTTACAGCTGTCAGGCTAGCCAAAACCGAGATGCTCATCCCTCCCCCACTTGTGGAGCCAGCTTGCAGAAACACCGCCCACAGGAAACAACGCCCTAGACCCTACCTTAAGAACCCAAAAGCCACTTTTTTGTAGGTTCTTATCATAAACCCTAATATGGGATTTATAGGGACCCTACCAAAAAAGTAGGTTTTGGGTTCTTAAGGTAAGCCCTCAAGTCCTGCAGTGCCATGCCGTGAGCGCGAGGACAACCGGTTCATTTTATACCACACAACTCTCAGAGTAGAGCCCGGAACAGGGTTTAGGGTTTAGGGTTTAGGGTTTTGGGTTTTGGGTTTAGGGTTTAGGGCCCCTAAATCCGAAACCCTAAATCCCTAAAGCTAAACACGTAAGTCCCACTCATGGCAACACAGAGCAGAGGAAGTATTCTGAAAATGAGGGTCCCCCTTAAAGGGAGGTGACGATGCTAACGATCCCAACCAGGAACTCTCGTATATAAAGCTTCCTGCACCCAAAGACTATGCGGCCGACGGATTTGGGGCCTGCCTGGATCCTAAACCCTAAACTCTACATCTCAAAAGGTTTAGGGTTTAGGGTTTAGGGTTTAGGGTTTAGGGTTTAGGGAACCTAGACCCTAAACACCTGAACCCTAAACCCTAAACCCAAAAACCTAAACCCTAAACTCTGAATCCATTAAACCTGCCTGGATCCTTACACTTCACCTCGCGGTCGACTCAGCCTCTCGCCACCAGCTGCACAAGGTGCTGTTGCTGGAAGAGCTCTTCCTGCCAGGGTTTCGAATTTAGGGTTTGGGATTAGGCTTTATGCTTTGGGGCTGACTATTCTATAGGACCCTGAACATAAAATTGGTTAAGCCAAGAACAGGAACTACAATGGAGACTCATAGATGCATTGTCAGGATCTCAACTTAGGATTCAGGGTTTAGGGCCGCCTTATCGTCAAGCTTTCGACGATCCCTCGACGATACCTTCCCTGAACCTCCAAACTCCCTGAGGCCTACAAACGGCACTTAACAAAGCACCCATCCAGGGGCAAAGCCTAAACCCTAAACTCTGCGGCATCATGTAGGGGCCCTTAGCAATCAGAGTAGGGCTTGAGGGTACAGTATACTACAATTATAATAAGAAGCCCTCACATAGTAGAGGTAATGATTACGGCCCCTCTATTAGGCCCTAAGTGCTGATATCTATAGACTCATTGGCCTCAGGTCGGTAAGGACAATCTGCGTGACTGGCGTCTTACCTTAACCTGCCGCAACGGCGCAAATTTCTTTGCAAGGACGGTAGCACCCAGTGTAAACCCAAAACCCCTAAACCCTAAACCTCGACCCCAAAACCCTAAACCGTGATGTTTGGTGATCTACATCCAAGAGCTCGAGGTCCGAGCCGAACACAGTTTAGCGTTTGAGGCTTTGGGTTTGGTGATATCATGGCGTAGGGCTTCGGACGTAGGAGCCTTTATAATTAAAATAGGGTTTGGTGGTCCTTTATAGTATAAATATAATAAGGAACCCCCAAACAAAATAGTATATGCAATTATCAAGACCCCTATAGTAGGGGGTTCAGGGCTTTGGGTTCAAGCTTTTGCCTCTTGGGCGTAGGATATACCCTAAACCCTAAACCCTAAACCCTAAACCCTAAACCCTAAACTAGGGGTTGAACTCTGGTGGCCAAGTAAGAAGTCTCGAAAGTCCTAAAGGAACAAGCACATCGCCGCCAAGGCAACACGCACCTCAAAGCCGAAACCCAAAACCTGAACCCCCAAACTAAAGGGTTTAGGGTTTAGGGTTTAGGGTTTAGGGTTTAGGGTTTAGGGTTTAGGGTTTAGGGTTTAGGGTCCATAAACTCTAAACTCTGACAAAGTTCTAAAGTGTTTATATTATGCACTCCATTACAATTCCCTATACAGGAACCGTTAACCCTATGAGCTAACGCCTTAAAAACAGATGCCTCCGTTCTGACATCCTGATCAGCCTGCTCCATGTACCTGTCATGCGACTTTCGCAGGGTCCAGAATAGAGTGTAGCGATTGGGAATTTAAGGCGTTCGAGGGTCTTTTGCAAAAATAGATACTTTTGGTGACGAAAGCCTCGTAATTGTAGGGTTAATGAAAATGTCCGTCGTCACAGGGATCCTTGACCCGCCACTTCCCCATCCCTCCCCACCCCAGTCTCCACAGCAGCAACTAAAACTACCTGTCCTGGGGCTGCTGGCCATAATTTCTTTCGACGTGGCTTCGAACAAAAGCCGGTTTTGGATGTTAAAACCGAGGAGCCTACGATGTCAAGGTTTTGGGTTTAGGGCTCTTTTTGTTGTTGCTACATACCTTTCGTAGGATTCAACGTCTGGGGTTCAGGGTACTTCTTCAGGCTATCTTCGCTTTATGATAACACTCGCAGTCCTAAAAACTGCGTCCACATCGGATGTACCCTTACCCTAGAGTCTTGGGGCTAAGAAAGGGTTTAGGTGTTTGGGGCTTAGGGTTTGCGCACCTGGATTCAGAATTTCTCAGAAGACCAAGGTTGCAATGACACCCGAAAGGGTGTAGGGTTTAGGGTTTAGGGTTTAGGGTTTAGGGTGTAGGGTTTAGGGTTTAGGGTTTAGGGTTTAGGGTGACTGAAACATGTTCTCCAGGGCTCTCACCAGGTAACGAGATCGCTTTCCTGCGATGAAAGCAACAGCTTGGTTGCTTCGTGAGGTTGGAGTAAGGTTCCCATGCAGCCACCATGGTTTTAGGCTAGGGGTTTAGGGTATTACCGCCAGCCTGATGCGATGTAGATGTGCTCAATAATCTAACCGCTACCCCCAAAGTGTTTCAGAGTGCGGTGGAGGGCCCACCCAGGGATCAGCAATTGCTTAAGCAGTGTGTGGATCACGCACATGGGTCCTAAACCCTAAACTGGAAATGCATCGGTGTTTGACTCCCAAAGCGCACGCAAACACCCCCAGACCTAGAAAGTCAACATGCCCCATGTAGGGTTTTTGGTTTTGGGTATAGGATTTGAGCCGTTTGGAGTAGCCTGAATTATTAAGCCCCCTACATTACCACCCTAGCAACCCAAAAAAACCTGCAACCACCGAACGACAAACCTGCGGTTCTGTAGACATCTGGGCTGTCTTCCCCTTGCGGACACCCGCAAACTTCCGAAAAAGGACTTCAACTGGGATCCTTAATCTGACTTAAGATCCCACCCGAACCCCTAAACCCTAGTCTATGAATTGGGTTCGTGGCTCTAGAGCTAAGCCCTAAACCCCAAACCCTAGGATCAGGTTCGAGGCTCTAGAGCCTCAAGGCCCTAGGTTTCTAAGTTGAATCTGAAATGCCCTGAACACCCGGATCCATCAACCCATGCCTGTTATGATCGGGTTTTGGGGTTTTAGGGTTCATAAGGTTCACTCTTATGGCTTCTTTGTGTGAATAGAATTAAAAGAGCAACTAAGCCTCAGCTGTTCCGTGGGAACTTCGGCATGTGGGAATCAGTCGGAGATGCTTCCTTTAAGAGGGTACTTGTAAGGTCGAGGGCCACTCCGCACACCACTAAACCCTGAACCCTAAGCCCTAAACCCAAAAGCATCACCAGAGATTGTGGGCATCATTTGGGTTCAGAGTCTCAGGGTCGAGGATAAGTTGTTCAGGTTTGAGCCCATGAGCATTAGGGTTGAGGGCCTAGAATAGGGGGTCGGAGCAATTGCTAAGACTGTGCCTCAGGGCTGTTTATCAGACCCTAAACCCTAAACCCTAAACCCTATAAACTAAACCCTAAACCCTAAACCCTAAACCCTATAAACTAAACCCTAAACCCTAAAACCTAAACCCTAAAAAACCGACGTTTATCACGATACAAAAACATGCCAAAACCCTGCCGCAAGTCTAAAGGCGCCTTCGTTAAGAACATAATATGTACATGTGTATGAACCCTGTGCTTCCAGGGACCTTATAGTTAGGGCACTAGTCCCTTTCAGGGCCTAATAATAAGGTCCCTGGAAGCATAGGGGAATATATATATATATACACATGCATATACATGTATGTAGATATACAGGTGTGCATATATGCATATGTATGTGTGTATGTGTGTGTGTGTAGGTATGTATGTATGTATGTGTATATATATATATATAACCCTAAACCCTAAACCATAAACCCTAAACCAGTCTGAACCCCGCACTCCCGACCTGGCAACCCGAGTGAACAGGGGACCCTAACCAGTGACTACCTATAGGCCCTAAAGTAGTTCCTTTTTGGGGTTCATATATAGAACCCTATAAGGTAACCCCAAAAAGGAACTAATATGGGGGCTATGGGTAGAAAGACCCTTCATGAAGGAACACCTAAAAACAACCCGTAAACAAACAAGTTATAAAAGCCTTACATGGCCATCTCCAAGCCATTACCTCGAAACCCTATATTATATGGGTAATTCTCTAAATTAGGGTTCCTTTTAGTACTCTTTGGGGGAACAAAGGCGGAACCTACAGTATAAAGAACTAACCGCATCTGGGCCGACCTTGACCATCACACCGGCAGCGTCTTGCTCCGCCAGCTGCCGAAGAAGCAT
This sequence comes from Symbiodinium sp. CCMP2456, assembly GCA_905221635.1. NCBI lineage: Eukaryota > Dinophyceae > Suessiales > Symbiodiniaceae > Symbiodinium > Symbiodinium sp. CCMP2456. Next base: position 11,043 of record CAJNDV010035486.1, read on the forward strand.
CTGACCTGGGTCCGGGCTTGTCTTAAGAAGCCTAAGGGTCCATGTACCCAAATAGATATACTTTGGCCTTAAAGTAGCTTCTATATAGGTACTTTGGGGCCAAAGTATATGCTATTTGGGCACATGGACCCTTAGGGGAAGCTCTTTTTTCAGGGTGACTAACAAGGTTAACTACATTGTAACCGTTAGAATAGAAGGGGTTACTATAAGGTTTACTCTAAAGTGATTAAAGGTTCGTCTACAAGGGTTACAAACTTACAAGAAGGGTTACTATCGAGGTTGCTTACAAGGGTTACTAGCACGGGCGGCTCGTAGGGGCTACTATCCCGCAAACGGTGTGATGCAAACTAATGGCTCCAACTTGAAGTCTATAAGGAGTATTGGTTAAGTAATGGCCCCTGCTGGGCGCACACGACGGGAGGTTGCACGGGACGCGGGAAGCATTTCGGCTGTGCTCCTGAATCCCACTTGGAGGTTCATGAGTAGTGAGAAGTAGGGTTATAAGTCCCCTAAGATGGGTTATATCTATAGTTACCTTACTTATAACTCCACTTGTAACTACCCCTAAACCTCCAAGCACCAACACATGGCGTGGGAAGCTCTGTGGTCACGCCTAGATTGGGCAATGCATTTTGGGCCCGTGGTGGTCTTTGCTGGCCGCCTCCCTGCTGCAAAGCTGTAAAAGTTGCAGCCCTAAGAGTGGCAAAAAGGTTGCCATCTCCGCATAAAGATAATATGATGATGTAAGATAGTACAAGACACGATAAGATAAGACATGATAACAAAATGTAAGATATTCACTAAATTAAGATAACAGAATGTGAAAGAACACAAAACTATTATATTATATGATGCCCTATAAACTCTGATCCTAGAACCTAAATGCGAAACCCTATACCCAAGGTCCTTGGGGGTACTTGGAGGTTCATGCGTTGTTATAAGTGGGGTTATAAGTAGGGTAAATGTAATTATAACACACATACGGGGACTTATAAGCCTACTTATAACTACCCATGGACCTCCAAGTAAGACCCCAAAAACAAAGCAGTCATCTCCCCATAAACCGTTGGCTGGGAGCTTACCTGGAGGTTCAATGGGTAGGTATAAGTGGGGTTATAAGAGGGGTACTATACTTATAATCCCACTTATAACTACCCTCGACCCTAAACCGTATAGAAGCCTTGAAGGAACGCTACATATAATCTTACCCAGAACTACCCATGAACCTCCAAGAAGCCCGTGAACCCTAATCAAACTCTAAGCCCTAAATAAAACCCTAAACGCTAGACCCGGCTTGTATGAACCTCCAAGTAGCCCATGCGCATGTACTCCGGGTGCGTGATGCGAAGCCGCTTTGGCCGGGCAGCTTGCGCCCCCTGAAGGAGAGGTAGGTTTAGGGTTTGGGGTTTAGGGTTTAGAAGCCCTGGTAGCTACAATAGGGTTTGGGGGGACCGTTATGGTATACTTATACGTAAGGACTTCTAGGGAATACCCACGATAAGTAATTATTCAGACTCCTACATTCGGTTTAGGGTTTGGGGCTTTAGGGCTCAGGGTCTTGAATTCGGGCTTCGGAACCGAGATGTTCAGCTGAGAGGAGAAGCTTCAACGTGAAACCCCAAACTCTGATACTAATCCCTAAACCCTGAGGCCTAAACCCTAAACTCTTTGTAGTCTAAACCCTGAACCCTAAACCCTGAGGCCTAAACCCTAAACTCTTTGTAGTCTAAACCCTGAACCCTAAACCCTCGGGCCTAAACCCTAAACTCTTTGTAGCCTAAACCCTGAACCCTAAACCCTCGTGAAAGTGATGGGGTTTCGAGGCTTAGCATCTGACAGGCCTCGGATGTAGCTGGCCTTCTGGGAATTTGGGGTCTCTGAGAAAGAATGATACTAATCATCACATTAGGGTTCAGGGTTTAGCACTCAATGTACATAGTCTCCTCAGCAGATTCCTTATCAGAAGCACAAAACCCCCAGACCCGTACACCCCTAAACCCCGAACCCCTGAAACCCGAAAACCCTAAACAAAACCCCAAACCCATAAACCCTAAACCCCTAAATCCTGATCCCCTGAACCCCGAACCCCCTAAACCCCTAAACCCCAAACCCCTAAACCTCTAAACCCTAAATCCTGAACCCCTAAACCACGAACCCCTAAACCCCTAAACCCTAAACCCCTAATCCCGAACCTTTAAAGTCCTGAAGCCCAAGACGCCTCGCCACCGCCACCGGCTTGCTGCTCACCCTCGGCACCCGCGGCGATTTCGTCGAACTCGATGCTCTCGCCTTTTGGGTTTAGGGTTTAGGGAGGGCCTTAGGGTTTAGGGCCTTGAAGGGTTTGGGTTTAGGGTTTAGGATTTAGGGTTTAGGATTTAGGGTTCAGGGTTTTGGGTTTTTTTTTGGTTTTGGATTTAGGGTTTAGGATTTCGGGTTTAGGATTTAGGGTTTAGGGGTTTAGGGTTTAGGAAGAGCTTGGATTCAGGGTTTAAGGTGAGCAGGGTTTAGGCTTTAAGGACTGTTGTTTGCTACCACCACTACGACTCCTCCAGCTGCTACGGCGACTGGGACGAAACAGCCTCTTACAACTTGCCAGAACAACTCTGGGCCCCAAACTCTCTAAACCCTAGACCCTAAAACCCTAGGCCCCCAAACTCCCTAAACCCTAGACCCTAAACCCTGGGCTACTTACCTTAGAACCATCCTGCCTTTATCAGGTCGTGATGGCTACCGTTGCCTGCTCATGCTCGCCCAAAGGCGACGAAGCACAAATCACAAAAAGCCCAAAGCCCTCCAAACCTTAACCCCAACACCCTAAACCCTAAACCCTAAACCCTAAACCCTAAACCCTAAACCCTAAACCCCAACACCCCTTGGGCTGTCGGAGGTGTCAGGGCTTCGGTCTTTTAGGGTTCTCGGGCTTTGCGACTTCATGTTGAGGGTGTCGGGTTTCAGAGGTTTTGGGGTTGAGTTTTTGGATCCTAAAACTGCACCGCGAAGCTCGAAACGAGTACTACTGAAGCCCAGGGTTTAGGGTCTATAGGGTTTAGGGAGTTTGGGGGCCTAGGGTTTAGGGAGTGTGGGGGCCTAGGAAACAGGGTCTAGGGTTTAGGGAGTGTGGGGGCCTGGGGTTTAGGGTTTAGGGAGTCTGGTGGGTTCAGGACGTACAAAATGATGACAATACAAGAACATTCCTCAACCCTGACTCCCAGCATAAGCCCGGAGAAGGGCCTTAAGCTAAGGCAAGTTCTAAGTTTTTGAGTATCAAGCTTAGCGCTTGTATTTTCGTCGGAGCTTGGGAATTACTGTAGGGGCAATCACATACCAAGAAACCGAAATCCTCAACACCAAACAGCCGACACCATGCTTTCTGCCAACTGCGGCGTGTTTCAACCGCAGACAGGAGGCGTTGTCCTTGTTTGTGGGCCGCCGTCTGAGCAACAGTGGAGCAAGCACTGTGGGTCACTGCGGCTTAGGTGCTATGCTACCATGTTGCTTTACAATACCACCCTCGGGAAACCGTGCTCCAATACATAGTTGTGGAAATAAATAAAGAAATATATATATATATACATACACACACATATATACATATACATAT
>CAJNDV010035487.1:10715-25859 GCA_905221635.1 Symbiodinium sp. CCMP2456
TAGTAGGATTATAGGAGCCCCAAAAGGTTAAAGGTTACTTAGTCAGCCACTAAGCCACGAAGGAGAAGTCTTTGCCTGAATCGTGGAGGCAGGCCGTGGAACAAGTGCAGCGTCTGCTTCAATGTCTTCACGTCACCTGGGCTTTGAAGTAACCAGGGAGAAAAAAGGTATAGACTTGTATTTCATAATGGTTCCTTTAAGGAACAGGTCCCCAAAAGACGTATTAAAGTATGGTACTCCAAAGCTCAGTCACTCAAATCCTCCACTGGTATGCTGGCCACCTCTGCCCCTGACAGCATCCTGATGTGCAGCATTGCGGTGGAGCACATGGGCAGAACTTCTGCTGGGTAAACGCTGCCTGCTCAAATGCATCACTTATAATTGGCGGCTGTGCTTCTTCACTGTTTCTACCGTTAGCATCACCATTGAAACTGTCCATGATTGTTGTTAAAGGAAAGTACAGGTGGGGAGTTTAGGGTTCTTGGGGCTTCTATAGGGCTTCTATAAGGCTTCCATAAGGTATATCGACCTTCTATAAGGCTCCTATAACGGTAACTACCCACCTGAACATGTCCATGATTGTTGATGACACTGCAAGTGGCACCTGGCTGTCAAGCTTTGATTTGATCCTGGGAATCGACTGGCGTCCGGTGCCATAGACATTTCTTGTATAGTGCGTATCTATTGCAGGTTCTGAGCCCTGAACCCTAAACCCTAAATCCCTAAACCCTAAACCCCTAAAGCCCTAAAACCCTAAACCCTAAACCCCTAAAAACCCTTAAACCCCTAAACCCCTGGTATAGGATCCGAACCAAAAAGCTGGCGAACATTGGCTAACCAAAATCATCTGCTGCTTTGCTTTTTCAACCATGGGGTTTAGGGTTTAGGGTTTAGGGTATGGCGAGGGGCACCCTAGACTTAGAGTTAGGATTAGGGGGACCCTTGAGGATATAGACCCTCTGCATAGGGTCCCGTTTAAAGAAAGCCAAAAGCGGAGTGAAGAAAGGTCTCCCTATTGCTACCTAGCACAAAACTGTTTAGGGCTTAGAGCTTATAGGGTTTAGGGTTTAGGGTTTAGGGTTTAGGGTTTAGGTTTTAGGGTTTAGGTTTTAGGTTTTAGGGTCAAACCCCGGAGGTGCCCTAAAGCCTATGCTCCCTCAAACGCCCTAGGACCCGAAAAACGAAGCACGCTTCAAAGTGTCCCTGTGTGGTTACGTCCTGATCCAAAGTCGGGCCTACATGCCCAGCATGGAACTCACAAAACCCTAAACCCTAAACCCTAAACCCTTGAACCCTGAACACAAAACCCGCACCGGCAGGCACAAATCTTCAGGCACCTCAACCTTCACTATGTATCCAGAATACCTACAACTACAGTTAAAGGAAACTACAGGTGGGGAGTTTAGGGTATATAGGGCTTCTATTATAAGGCTTCCATAAGGTATATAGACCTTCTATAAGGCTCCTATAACGGTAACTACCCGCCTGAAAATGTCCTAGATACAGCCTCAACCTTCAACCCCTAGCCCCTGAGAGGCAGTTTTCTGTACTCGCAGAATGTGGCTGATTCATTCACCCTTACAAGGATCCTCGCAAACCTTGACGGCACAGTCCTTACGCGAGGGCATTTACGGCTGAGCAGTGCTTAAGGGGGTTGGAATAGGCTGGACTCAACCCTAAACCCTAAACCCCTCAACCCTAAACCCTAAACCCCTAAACCCTAAACCCTAAACCCTAAACCCCAAACCCCTAAACCCTAAACCCTAAACCCCTAACCTTTAGGGGTTTAGGGTTTGGGTCCTCTTTCCTTGTAAGGGGTGCAATCGACCAGCCCGTTTAATGCAAGGGCCTTAATAACCAGAATAGGGCTTTGGGGTATGTGATACTCATAAAATAAGGACCCCCCAACAAAAAAAATATGTTATGGCTTTTTGAAGATTCCTGAGTACCTAAGTACCGTTTCTTGGATAATCTCCGATGGTTAGAACCCATCAGGCGCCGGCAGTGCAAACGTTTCGAAGTTGCTGCTTAGGGTTTAGGGTTTAGGGTGTAGGGTCTAGGGTTTAGGGTTTAGGGCTTTGCAAAGCTTCTTCGACCGGTTTCATAAGGGGCTCTATAAACGTTCTCGAAGAGCTTTACTGGTAAGGGAGTTAGAACGTGAAACAGTGGAGAAGTGTAGGGCTTAGGGTAGGGGGCCTTAACAACCGCCGAAAATAATACTCATAGTAACGGTAAATAACAAATGATTAGGCTGCCTGATCGAATGCCATGGAACTCAGGACCTTTGATGGGCACCTCAACCCTAAGCCCTAAAACCCTAAACCCTGGACGGATGCCTTAAAGGAACCAAGCTTAGGGCTTAGGGTTTAGGGTTTAGTTTTTGATTGAGGTTTACGGTTCGGCTTTCTCTTGGGGTCTAGGGTTCCAGGGTTTACAGGCTCAGTGCAAAACCCCTCACATTTTTCAGTGCGGACGAAATATGACAAAAGCCCAGCACCTAAAGCAATTGAAATAGCAGAACATGCTAGCGTCCAGCGATGCCGCTTGATGTTTGCCTTCCGGACATCACCGGCCTCCATCAGCAAATGCGCAACCTCGACGTGGCCTCCACCAGAAGCTAACATCAATGCGGTAAGGCCATGAGAGTTCGCGAAGCTCGTGTCGACACCGGTCTCCAGCAACAAGCGCACCACCTCAACGTGGCCTCCAATAGAAGCCTTCATCAGAGCCGTCGACCCATCATTGGTGCTCAAGTTCTTGTCAGCACCGGCATCCAGCAGCAAACCGACAACTTCAGCATGACCTCCAGCTGAAGCTAACATCAACGCCGTGAGGCCGCGGGTGTTCGCGAAGCTCGTGTCTGCACCGGCCTCCAGCAGCAATCGAACAACTTCAGCATGGCCGCGGACAGACGCCCGCATGAGAGCAGTGAAGCCATCAGTGGTTCTCAAGTTCTTGTCGGTGCCGGCATCCAGCAGCAAGCGGACAACTTCAACATAGCCGCGAACAGAAGCGTAGATTAGGGCAGTGCCGTCGCTATAGTCGGCGAAGCCTGTGTCAACACCGGCAGCCAGCAACAAACGAACAACTTCTGCATTGCCCTCTTGAGAAGCCTGAATCCTTAGCTGCCCAGTACCCTGGCCCAAAAAAGTTTAAACTTTTCTTTTAGTAGGGGTTTAATATACCAAAAAAGTTTAAAGTTTACCTATTGGGCTCCTAAGAATCAGAGCAGTGCAGCCATCGTCGTGGGTCAAGTTCTTGCCGGCACCCGCCTCCAGCAATAAACGAACGACTTCAGAATGGCCGCGATGACAGGCATGCATCAAAGAGCTGACCCCTCCCGTGTCGGCGAAGCTTGTGTCGACACCAGCACCCAGCAGCAAACGGACAACTTCAACATGGCCAGGAACAGCCGCATGCATCAGGGCGGTGCCGCCGCTGATGTCAGTGAAGCTCGTGTCGACACCGGTGTCCAGCAGCAATCGGACAACTCCAGCATGCCCTCCAGCTGAAGCTAACATCAACGCCGTGAGGCCGCGAGTGTTCACAAAGCTCGTGTCTGCACCGGCCTCCAGGAGCAAACGAACAACTTCAGCATGACCGCGTACAGACGCCCGCATGAGAGCGGTGATGCCATCATTGTTAATCAAGTCCTTGTCTGCACCAGCCTCCAGCAGCAAACGGACAACTTCGACATGGCCTTGCAAAGAGGTTTCAATGAGCGGACTGTTGCCGTAGAAGTTCACAACGTCTGGATGCTGGGGCTCTTGCAGTAAGGCCTCCACCTTCGGGGGTCAAAAACTGAATGCAACTTTCAGATGCTTAATTGCAGGATTTGGTCTAAATTCCTTAGCCCCATAATTATAACCAATACCCTTTCCCTACTTCTCAGCTTTCACAAGGAGACTCCATAAATGTACTACGGGCGAACCAGATCACCCTGATCCCGAACATGCTAAATCCTAGCAACCCTCAACCCCCATGAACCCTGAAGGACCCTAAACCCTAAACCCTTAACCCTGAACCCTGAACCCAAAACCCTTAAACCTGAACCCTAAACCCTCAACCCCTAACCGAAGGAACCCTCACCATGTGCCCAAAAAGTATATTAGGGCCCCAAAAAAGCACATAAGAAAAAATTAGGATCCAGCTATCCCATATAAATCCTCTTATAATGAAGCCCAATAAGGTAGGGATATCCCTATAAAAAGCTTATGCTTATGTGCTTTTTGGGTCCCTAATTATATACTCTGGTCTTAAAGTAATCCCTATACGGGTACTCTAAGGCCAAGGTATATAGTATTTGGGTGCATGGACCCTTAGGGTTATAGACAGAGGATCCACTAACCCAACCGAGCCCCCCTACAGACACCCGTCCAGTAGCCTTGAAGGAGACCTGAAAGACAACCTAAACACGACAACAGCCATTTCAAGCGTCTTACAGAGCACTGTACGATGCATGCACAAAATCCGCGAATACCTTTTTCAAGCACGTAACGAATGACGACACACCCTCCAAACGCCATTGAGAACGTACACCACCCAGATACCCCGAAACCTCAATTTCCCTTTCAATGAAGACTTACGTAAAGTAGGGGCCTTAATAATTAGAATAGGGTTTTGGGGCCCATTATATTATACTATAAACATAATAAGGAACCCCAAAAATGGCATAGGTAATTTTTTAGGCCCTTATATTACCCACACCGAAACTCTAGTTACCCTGAGCTCCCCCCAAAAAATGGCTCCTAATTCGTCCTGAGTTCCCCAAGGTCAGAACTTCAGGCCCAAACGGATCGTTGCAAACACAACCCTAAACCTTAAACCTTAAACCCTAAACCCTATATAAAGCCTAAACCCTAAACTCCTAAACCCTAAACCCCTAAACCCTAAATTACTAAAACCTAAACCCTAAAGAAGCCTCGGATGTGAAGCCGTTTGCCGCAGCAGTCAACAGCTCGTCCGAATTCGTCTCAGGTGCTGCGGAATATTCCTGGGTTCTTTTGAGTTTATATAGGGTTTTGGGGTTCAGTATCCCCGCAATGCAACAAAAACTAGCCAATACTAACTATCAAAAGAACAGACCAAAAAAGCATAAATGAGAATAGTAAGAATTAGTCGCAATTGGCTGATCTTCATGAAATCTTTACCATGGATTCGATACGCTAGGTTCCCCAAATGCGTCTAATGCAGAGCCCCTTTTTTAACAATAAAGGTGTCCGTTACCTCATGATTCACGATTGATAAGGCGATCCCAAAAGAAACAGGTTGCAAAGGTACAACTTAAAGGATCATGGGACTTAGCAAGTAGGGTTAGAATCGGTTAGAACTACGGTAACTGTACTGATAACCCCCGTTAGGGGACTTATAACCTTACTTACTAAGTCCCATGATCCTCCAAGTAAACCCTAAACCCTAAACCCCAAACCCTAAACCCCAAACCCTAAACCCCAAACCCTAAACCCTAACCCCAAATCCTGAATGGCCGCAGTAAGCCGTAACCCCATGATCCTCCAAGTACTGGATGGGCCAAGAAGCAGGCAGGATCAGATCCCCTAAACCCTAAACCCTAAACCCTAAACCCACCCTAAACCCTAAACCCTAAACCCTAAACTCTAAACCTAAACCGAGATTCAAGCAGGATCAGATCCAAGTCCAAGGGCGAATCAAGTTTGGTGGCATCATCCAACGGATCGCCACCTTAGTTAAAGGAATTTACAAGTGGGGAGTTTAGGGTCTATAGGGCTTCTATAAGGCTTCCATAAGGTATGTAGACCTTCTATAAGGCTCCTATAACGGTAACTACCCACCTGAAAATGCCCTAGACCTTAGAGGCTGAGTGCCCCAGCCCAAAAAAACTAAACTTTTTGAGTTATAGTAGGATTGTAAGAGCCCCAAAAGCTTAAAGGTTACCAACTAAGCCACTAAGCCACGAAGGAGAAGCCTTTGCCTGAATCGAGGGGGCAAGCCGTGGAACAAGTGCAGCGTCTGCTTCAGCGCCCTGACATCACTCAGTTCCTCCACTGGCACGCTCGCCACTTCAGCCCCTGACAGCATCCTGATGCTCAGCATTGCGCCCTAAACCCTAAACCTAAACCCTAAACCCGAAACACTGACAGCATCCTGATGCTAAGCATTGTGGTGGAGCACATGGAGAGAAACGGCTGGGTGAAGGCTAACCCCTGTCTTGCAAATCATACGTCAGCTATGACTTCAAGTACTACAACGTTTGTGACGGCAGTCTGGATGAGCATGAACACTGTGAAGGTAAAGCTGACTTTGTCCTTGCTCTTTCGTGCACGTGACAGTCTTACCACTTGGGACACAATGATCGTATCTTCCAGAATGCCGTTGCTACATTTGTTTTCTGTATTGCTGATTGTTATTGGTTGTACTATGTTGCACTGGTTCCTAGGAAAAGGATACCGATTCGTCGGAAACTTCATCGTCTTCCCAGGAGGATAATGCAAGGGCCGTAATAATTAACATGGGGTTTCGTTGGTTCCTTATTATAGTTATAGTATAATATGCCGCAAACCCTATTCTATTTATTAAGGCCGTGATAAGATGCAGGATGGGTGGGATGAAAACCTGGCCCTCAAGCGTGGATCCTGAGACTTGGCTGGGGCATCCTGCTACTTACATAGACTTTACCTGGACCCTGCACAACCTACCATTTTATTGAGGGTTCCTGAAGTTAGCCTCTTGATGCAAGCCCGTAAGAAGATGATGTAGGGGTCTAAATAATTACCAAGACTATTTTGGGGGCTCCCTATGAACTTTAAAGGATAATGGGCCTCAAAACCCTATTCTAATTATGAAGGCGCCTAAACCCTAAACCCTTACAGTAGCCCTTATAGAACCCTTTAAGGAACCCTTTAAAGGAGCCCCCCTATAACCCTATTCTACTTGTAACTCTTAAGGCCCCTAATATAGAACCCTATCATAGATCCCTTATAGAACCCTTTAGAGATCCCTTTAATCCCTTTAAAAGAGCCCTATTCTAGCCCCCCAAAACCTTGTTTCTACAGTATGTTGTTGGGACTGGCCCATAAGGCCCGAGGATGATTCTCAAGTTTTAGGGGTTTTAGGGTTTTAGGGTTTTTGGGGTTTAGGGTTTAGGGTTTGGGGGTTTAGGGTTTTAGAGTCTTAGTGTTTTAGGGTTCAGGGTTCAGGGTATAGGGTTTAGGGGTTTAGGGTTTGGCGTCTAGGGTTTAAGGGTTTAGGGTTTAGGGCTTAGGGTTTAGAGTTGAGTCAAGCCTATTCCAACCCCCTTAAGCACTGCTCAGCCGTAAACGCCCTCGCGTAAGGACTGTGCCGTCAAGGCTTGCGAGGATCCTTGTAAGGGTGGATGAATAAGCCACATTCTGCGACTACAGAAGACAGAAAACCCTAAACCCTGAACCCTGAACCCTAAACCCTCAACCCATTTAGGCACATGGATGCTTGGGGAAACTTAATCTGATTGAAATCATTTTCGGGCTCCCATGACTCGAAGCTTCCAGAAAGCGGCTTAGGGGTTACGGCTTACTGCGGCCATTCAGGATTTGGGGTTAGGGTTTGGGGTTTAGGGTTCAGGGTTTAGAGTTTAGGGTTTAGGGGTTAGGGGTTAGGGTTTAAGGGTTTAGGGTTTAGGGCTTATGGTTACGGCTTGCTGCGGCCATTCAGGATTTGGGGTTAGGGTTTAGGGTTTAGGTCTTTGGGTTTAGGGTTTTGGGGTTTGGGGTTTTGGGGTTTGGGGTTTAGGGCTTACTTGGAGGATCATGGGACTTAGTAAGGTTATAAGTTATAAGTCCCCTAATTGGGGTTATAAGTATAGTTACCTTGTACCCTACTTACTAAGTCCCATGATCCTTTAAGTAGATTTGGGGGGCATAGCTTCACCAACGCGCAAGTTCCGTAGCATGCTCAGAAAACAAAACCAGCTTTGTGCATCTGAAGTGAGGCTGAAGGGTTTAGGGTTTAGGGTTTAGGGTTTAGGGCTTCGGGCTTCGGGTTTAGGGTTTAGGGTTTAGTCTCCACTGTAATTCCCTGTCTTGAAAGACTTGATGGGATCCTAACATCTAAACCCTAAACCCTAAACCCTAATCTAACCCCCAAAACGTCGTAACCCAACCGTATAATTGAACTTGGTTAACCAAAAGAAGCCCCAACCCCGAAGTGCTCTTGTAGGGGAATCAACACGGGTACAAATTGTATAGTATAGGTTTAGGGTTTGGGGTGTAGGGTTTAGGGTTTAGGGTTTAGGGTACAAATTCTATAGGTTTAGTGAACATTATCGGCTAGCATAGGAGGACTCAACAAGGAACCCACAACACCTAAACTGACAATATGATGAATGATGAAGCCTACTGCAAATGTCAAACCACCATGGCAAGATGTGACCTGCGCAGCTTGGCACATTTTGACGCAACGGCGATGTGACCAAATCCGAATGCCGGACACCAGCAAAATGGACCATCCTAGCATCCAGCAACGCCGATTGTTAGTTGCGTTTCTGTCGCCCGGCAAAGGAATCACCCCGCAACCAACCAAGAACTTCAGCATGGCCTTTCTGAGAAGCCCGTGCAGCAGAACAAGGACAGTAACAGCGTCTTCGGGATAACAAACTTTTATCAAGGCTGCGGCAATGCAGACAGAAAGGCAGCGAAAGCTCGTGCCGACATCGGCATCCAGCAGCAAACAAACAGCATCCACCTGGCCTTGCCTAGATGCAAGCACCAAGGCATGGCAACCATCCAAGCTCTTTCCAGCACCGGCATCCAGCAGCAATCGAAGAACTTCAGCATGGCCTGCGGAAGCAGCTAGTCCTAGAGCAGTTATACGAACATCGTCGGTCCAAATCTCATTGGCACCGGTAGGCATCAGAACATTGAAGCTAGCAGTGTTAGTCGTCAGGTTCTTGTCGGCACCGGCCTCCAGCAGCAAACGGACAACTTCAATGCGGCAATAGAATGAAGCCAGCATCAGGGCAGTGAAGCCATGAGCGTTCGTCAAGTTCTTGTCGGCACTGGCATCCAGCAGCAAACGGACAACTTCAACATGGCCAGGAACAGCCGCATGCATCAGGGCGGTGTCGCAGCTGATGTCAGTGAAGCTGGTGTCGACACCGGTGTCCAGCAGCAATCGGACAACTCCAGCATGCCCTCCAGCTGAAGCTAACATCAACGCCGTGAGGCCGCGAGTGTTCACAAAGCTCATGTCTGCACCGGCCTCCAAGAGCAAACAAACAACTTCAGCATGGCCGCATTCAGACGCTCGCATGAGAGCAGACATGCCATCATAGTTGGTCAAGTCCGTGTCTGCATCAGCCTCCAGCAGCAAACGGACAACTTCGACATGGCCGTGCAAGGAGGCTGCAATCAGTGGACTGCTGCCGCTCGCATTTTTAACGTCGGGGTGCTGTGGCCGTTGCAGTAAGGCCTCCACCTGCGGGCTGGGGATTCGAAAAATCAAGGCAGCCTACGGATGGCAAGCGGCTTAGGGAACATAGATTATACCTTAAGCCCGAAAACCGCGAATGCCACCAACTCTAGACAGTAGCACCCTTAACGAAACAAGCATTATTGAGACGGATGGTTAGGACAACCCATCCTCGGATGGGTAGCCGGATGCCGCAAAACACACCAAGAGCCACCCCCCACTCGTGGAATACTCCATCAGGATCAGATCCAAGTCAAAGGGCGAATCAAGTTTGGTGGCATCATCCAAAGGATCTCCACCTGAGAGGCTGAGTACCCTAGCCCACAACAGGTTAAAATTCTGAGTTATAGTAGGATTATAAGAGCCCCAAAAGGTTAAAGGTTACCTAGTCAGCCACTAAGCCACGAAGGAGAAGCCTTTGCCTGAATCGAGGGGGCAAGCCGTGGAACAAGTGCAGCATCTGCTTCAGCGCCCTGACATCACTCAGTTCCTCCACTGGCACGCTCGCCACTTCAGCCCCCGACAGCATCCTGATGCTCAGCATTGCGCCCTAAACCCTAAACCTAAACCCCTAAACCCTAAACCCAGGAAACCCTGACAGCATCCTGATGCTCAGCATTGCGGTGGAAGCCTAGAGATTCCCGAGCATAGCCTAGCCCTCTTGAGCACCGTTGCGCCATAGATGGTTTAGGGTTTAGGGTTTAGGGATATGCTTTCAACCTCACGAGGATCCCTTTATAGGCAGATGCATGAACTGACGATGAGTCTTTGGAAACCTTGATGTCTTGGAATCGGTAGACCAGGGAACCTGCACCACGCTTGGGATGTACAGCGAATTCCAGAAAGTTGGAACATAGGTTTAGTAGGTTTAGGAGGACTAGTGCTAGGATCCCTTATGCTTTACCTATTATATAAGGGGCCTTAGGAGATTCATGTTCCAACTTTCTGGCTTCTGCTGGACGGCTTAGGGCTTATAGGGTTTAGCAACCTTAATATAATAATTAGAATAGGGTCTTTGGGTCTAGCAGGGAACCCCCACAACCCTCACCCCCAAACCCTAGATTCAGGCCTTTTGCGTCCGTCAATCCGAGATGCTTCGCTATTACTTAACCGAGAGGGTCCATGTATAATGGCACGGAATTAGATCCCAGAAGAGCATCCTTATTATGTTTTTGGGGGCTTATAAACCCCAAACCTCACAAGCCTATAAATCCCGAGCCAAAACCCCCAACCCTCCAACACCCTAAAAGCCTACAACCGAATCCCCCCCCAAACCCTAAACCCTAAACCCCCATTAAAAAAAAAAACAAAACAACTGCAGCACCAACCCCAAAGGCCGAAAACCCTGAACCCTAAAACCCTAAACTCCCTAAAGTCCCGAAAAACCTAAGCCTTAGACCCCCGAATCCCTAAGCCCTAAAACCCTAAACTCCCTAAACTCCCTGAACCCTAAACTCCCTCAACCACCAAACCCTAAACCCCTGAACCCAAAACCCTAAGCTTGCAGGCAGCGGTCTGAGGACGAAACCACCCACACGTCACCGGAAGCGGACGAGAGAAGGTCGAAATGCTGTTGGCACTGCGCCTTCCCAGGCTTAGGGCTTAAGGCTCTCTAGGGTTTAGGGTTTAGGGTTCAGGGGTTTAGGCTTTAGGGCTTGGGGTTTTGGGTTTTGGGTTCAGGTTACTTGGGGGTTCCTTTTTTGACCCTTTGGGTTTAAGGGCTCAAGGTTCCACTAAAGGTTTCGGTTCCTTACAGGGTCCCTTTCATGGGTTCGACTCCAGGGCTGTATTGTAGGGGCCTTACTTAAAGGATCATGGAACTTAGTAAGTAGGGTTATAACTAAGGTAACCATACTTACATTTACTTATAACCCCAATTAAGGGGCTTATAACCTTACTTAGTAAGTCCCATGATCCTTGAAGTAATAATAGAATAGGGTGATGGGGCTTCCTTCTAAGGTTCCTTTAAAGGGTTCTAGAAGGGCTACCATAAGGGGGGTTTAGGGTGCAGGGGTGTTAATAATTAGACTTGGGTTTCGGGGTCGTTTATAATATACTTCTTCTAAGGAACCCCCAAACCAATACAGGTAATTATTGAGGCCCCTATATTATTATGCTTTAGGGTTTAGGGTTTAGGGCTTAGGGTTTGGAGGTTTAGGAATCTAGGGTTTAGGGTTTCTGCTTTGGGGTGTACTTGGAGGATCATGGGACTTAGTATGTAAGGTTATAAGTCCCCTAATTTGGGGTTATAAGTATAGTTACCGTAGTTATACCCCTACTTACTAAGTCCCATGATCCTTTAAGTAAGGGGGGTTTAGGGTGCAGGGGCCTCAATGATTAGACTTGGGTTTTGGGGTCGTTTGCAATAGACTTCTTATAAGGAACCCCCAAACCAATACAGGTAACTATTGAGGCCCCTATATTATTAGGCTTTAGGGTCTAGGGTTTAGGGCTTAGGGTTTGGAGGCTTAGGAGTCTAGGGTTTAGGGTTTCTGCTTTGGGGTGTACTTGGAGGATCATGGGACTTAGTATGTAAGGTTTTATAAGTCCCCTAATTTGGGGTTATAAGTATAGTTACCGTAGTTCTACCCCTACGTACTTACTAAGTCCCATGATCCTTTAAGTAGGGTTTAGGGCTTTAGGGTTTCTTCGGGTTTAGGCTTTAGGGTTTGGGAAGGTTTCCTTCAAGGCTCCCATAAGGGTTATAGTAGAACTCTATTCCCAAAAGTTCAAAAAGGCTCTATAGAGGGTCCTATTCCCACGGGCGTTATAGGGAATTCAATCGCTTTGATTTGCTGTTGAGGCATGCGCTTCATTTGTTCAGCAGAATTTCGTCTGAATGTTTCGTAAGGCTTTCTGCAGAAAAGGTATTGGTCTATGCAGAGAGCCTGTGGCGTTCTAGCCATTCAGGGTCATCATAGAAGGTTTCGGGTGCAGCGGTGCTTGTAACCATATCACAACTTAAACCAGTAGAAATCGAAAAGGTAATTTAGGGGCCTAAATCATTACCAATACTATTTTTGGGGGCTCCTTAGTATAATGTATAATGGGCCCCAAAGCCCTATTCCAATTATTTAGGCCCCTACATAACCAATGCCCAATGACTCAGTGCTGTGGCTGTAGGTTAATGTTTCGGCGACGGTCTTCACCCAGACCCTGCCCGCAGCCTCTACAACCTACGCGTCTAGGGCTTGTGAGGGTCCAGGTAAACCCTACACACTCTAGGGTTTAGGGTTTAGGGTTTTGGGTTTAGAGGTTCCAAGTAAACTACATAACTAGGTTTCTGCGTGGCCCCTTTATAGTAAGGGTACCCTTGTTCCTACTATTCAGTTTTAGTACGGGGAGCCTAAAAGGAAAAGGGCAAAGGGGCACTACGCAGGAGCTTAGATAAAACGAGTAATTGGGCACATAACGGCCCCCATTCAAGGACCAACACAGCCCGATGGCAATTGACAAACAAATAAGAACATATTCGCAAGTCTTTCAGGTCTCCAACGCTTTAAGGCCTTCAAGTTCTCACGGTTACGGGTTTAGGGTCAAGGCAATTCCAAAACAGCCCGGCGCACACTCTGGGATTCTGATTCTAATTTTCAGGGCATAAAGGGGATTGGCTGGCATGGCCTAAACCCTAAACCCTGAACGCTATAAACCGCCGGAGACGGGGACATGTCGGCTTCCGCTGGCGTGGTTGTGCTCCCGTCCTGATTTGTTTACACCGGATCCATAACCCTAAACCCTAAACCCTAAACCCTAAACCCTAAACCCTAAACCCCGGATCCATGAGATTCATTGGAAACCCTGGACCCTCCATCTACCCCCCTCTTAGACCCGAAATACCCACTACTTGGGACCAGATATACCCCTATAAGAGGGTACCAGGATGATCCTGGATTTTCAGCTCAGTTTTAGGATTTAGGGGTTTAGGGTTTAGGGTTTAGGGTCAGTGGCCAGAAGGAGGCATGGTCTCTATCACTGTTTGGGGATCTACCTGCAGGGTGTCTGTCATGGTCTTGGGATTTTGGCTTTGCTGGACGGTCCGCGGGCAGGTTCTATAATATAGGGGGCTTAGTAATTAGAAAAGCGTTGTGGGCCCATAATACTATACTTATGAGAAGGAACCCCAAAATATGATAGGTAACTGTTTAGGCTCCTACATTAGCGGCTTTCACAAGCTCCAATGATGCTTCCTGCTTGTTGCATTCGTTCTCTAGTATTCCATGCCGGAAGGCGCCCTAAACCCTAAACCCTAAAGCCTAAACCCTGAACCCTAAACCCTAAACCCTAAACCCTGAACCCTGAACCCTGAACCCTGAACCCTGAACCATGAACCCTAAACCCTTGGCTCACCCTTACCACTTCCAAGGGCTCCCTTAAAGGAGCCCTTCAGGGAACCCCGGTTAGGGTTTAGGGCTTCCCTATAAATCCCCTAAGGGCTCCCTTTACAGGGTTTAGGGTTTAGGGTTTAGGGTTTAGGGTTTAGGGTTTAGGTACCTCGGTTGCCAAAAACCCGCCTGCCTGAGTCAGTCGAAACTTGGACTGGAGCGCGACAAGTCGCTCCTTCCTCAGCCGGCTTAGGGTTTATAGAGCTTTAGGGGTTTAGGGTTTCTAGGGTTTTATAGGGCTTTAGGGGTTTAGGGGTTTATAGGGTTTCAGAGGGTTTTAGGGTTTTAGGGTTTTAGAGTTTAGGGTTTTAGAGTTTGAGGGTTTAGGGGTGTAGGGTTTATAGGGTTTAGGGTTTTAAAGGGTTTTCTTGCGTTTTACAGCGGTTTAGGGTTTATAGGCTTTTAGAGGGTTTAGGGTTTAGGGGTGTAGGGTTTATAGGGTTAGAGGGTTTAGGGTTTTGGGTTTTATAGTTTATAGGGTCTGAGGGTTTAGGGCTTTAGGGGTCTAGGGTTTTAGGGTTTGAAAGGGTTTAGGGGTTTAGGGTTTAGGGGTTGAGGGGTGTTAGGGTTTAGGGCTTTTGCGTATACTTTAAGGTTTAAGCAACAGATCCGCGTTAAGGGGGTTCATAATAAGACAAGGCTCCATGTAGAGCAGTTTTGAAAATGCGCATCCCTCTGTTTAGGGGCCCTGAACCGTAAAACCCCCGAACCCAAAACCTCTTAATCACTAAACCCAAAATCCAAAGCACAAAACCCTAAACCTCCTAATCCCTAAGCCCAAATTAGAAAACACAAAACCCTAAACCTTAAAACCTGAACCCTAAACCCTGAACCCGGAACTGTAAATCTGATTTCTACGGTTGATGGTACAAACCCTGCATCACCCAGAATAAGGAATGGACCCTAATTTCCAGAGCTTAGGGTCCTTAAGGTAATGCCCCAACCCCCTGAACCCTAGACCCTGAACCACAATTTCTTATAGTTTAGGGTCCTTAAAATAATGCAGGATTTATGCCATCCACCGTATTATACTATAATTCTAATAAGGAGCCCCCCACAACCCCAATCTAATTGTCAAGGCCCCTACGGTAATGCAGGATTTGTATCCTCCACCGTATTTTCTGGAACTTCCCATGTCAGAGTTCGGCTTTGTGGTGCAGTGGGTGCCACCTCTCCGCCAGTAATGTCGGGGCCTTGATAATTAGAATAGGGTTCCTTTAAGGGATACTAGTATAAGGGTACTATAGGGGCTTAGGGTGTAGGGGCCTTAATAATTAAAACAGGGTTTTGGGACCCATTGTACTAGAACTATAATAAGACCCCCCCCCCAAAAAAAAAA
>CAJNDV010035489.1:1314-14994 GCA_905221635.1 Symbiodinium sp. CCMP2456
CCCCAGCCGTTTTGCACGAGGGACGACGAGCAGTAGTTCGTGCAAAACGGGTGTGGGCAAACGGTGGGGGTGGCGCGTAGAATTACGATAAGGAACCCCCAAGACCCTATTCTAGTTATTAAGGCCCCTACATTACTTGCTGTGGGCCCAAAGCCCCGAACAAACTTATGGTTCGTTTTTTGTTTACTCCAGGCCCTAAACCCAGAACTCGGACCCCCTTCCTAGAATCCCTGGCCCCGGGTTTGGGGTTTAGGTTTAGGGTTTAGGGGTTAGGGGTTTAGGGTTGAGGGGTTTAGGGTTTAGGGCCTCTGAACCCTCATCTGAACGGCTCAGGCCTTACGCCGGAAGTAGCTTCATCGGTTTCAACAACTCCTGCAAGTCCTTCGGCTGCAGGGGCTTTGCTTGAGGCCCGGCTCTTCCAGTATCCTAAACCCTTATAAACCCTAAACCCTAAACCCTAAACCGTTCCAGGGTTCCCTTAAAGGGATCCTTAACAGCAGCTCTAGGGTTCCTACCCAGATCTTCCAGTATCCATTTCTTAAGGAGTATGCTCTAACTTGTGTTAGGAGCCCTACTGTAATTGAGGACCCTAAACCCTAAACCCTAAAACCCTGAATCCTGAAACCCTAAAACCCTGAACCCTAAAACCCTGAATCCTGAAACCCTAAACCCTGAACCCTAAACCCTGAGGAGTACTGCATAATTCCTTAGCTATTCTACACTGGACTTTCGGAGGTTGCGGGTCTCGGGTACAGGCTTCAGAGGTTATGGCTTTCGCGTTTTAGGCTTTAGGGTTTATAGCGCTTATAGGGTTTAGGGTTATAGGGTTTAGGGTTTATCGCGTATAGGATTATCGGGCTGCAGGGTTCGGGCCCGCCGGTGTTCAGAGGTTAGGGTGTAGGTGGGAGATTTGGTGGCACAGAAGGCTTCGTGTACAATGTCCCCGACCTCAACGAGTCTTCACTCCTACACATCCAGGAGGGTTTAGGGTTTAGGGCCTTCGGGTTTTTGGTTTAGGTTTTAGACTCAATTCGGGTTTCTTGTCTTTGGAGTGTATCTACACTCGAAGCTTTCTACATGTCCAAGGTACGATCGAAAGACCTGACACGGTGGCAGCATGTATTGTACAGACCTGAATATCTAGAAATGATATTGAGGAGGTTTCGAAACTAGCCAAGAATATATCCCAGATTTGTAGTTATCAAGGCCCCTATAACGACGTCACTGCAAGTCTCGACTCCTTCATTTTTTGTTAACGGACAAGGCCTTGCAGCTGCTAGTTTGGCAGGCCTAAAGCCCCTACACCTCAGCATAGTAAGGTCCGCATACATGCTATTTGTCTAAGCCCCCACCCCCCACCCTAAACCCAAAACCCCTAAACCCTGAACCCTAAACCCTAAACCCTAAACTAAACCCCAAACTAACCCTACAAGCCTAAACCCCAAACCCTAAACCCCCCAATGAGTGTTTGGGCCCGAGATCGATTTGGCCGTCATTCAGCTCGACATGCTGTAGCTACTTGCAGGAATGTTCGAGCTTCGTGGCCGCGGGCCTTTGGCGGTGACGTTTTGTCCTAAACGCTGGCCCTGAACCCAACACCCGCAAGTAAAAGCCCTAAGCCCTAAGTTCAAAAGCCCTAAACCCTAAACCCTAAACCCCGAGGCAAGTCTTCGACATGGCCAACGTCACCCGCTTGGGGAGTGGCTGTGCCGCCCAGTACCCTGCAGAACCCTGGAAGTGCATCATGGGACAGCAACCCGGCTCTTCCTAAACCCCTTGAAGGAACCCTAAACGCTAAACCCCTTGAAGGAACCGTTAAAGAATCCTAACGAGGTACATGGGACAGCCACCTGGCTCTATCAAAGGGCGCTATGTACTGTTATGGGGCAGACTCCCCTAAATCATGAACACTGGACAATTCCTATTTATATATATATATATATATATATTTTTATTTATTTATTTATGTATATAATCTATCTCTATATATATATATATGGAAGCCCCACATTCATTCCACCATATTATACCCTAAACCTTAAGCCTTTTTGTACGACTAGAAACCCTAAGCCCTACATTTTACTAAATAGGGTACGTACATAGGAACCCTCTGAAAGGAAACCTAAAACACAAAATCCTGGGTTTAGGGTTTAGGGTTTAGGGTGTAGTTTATGGTTTAGGGTTTAGGGCTTAGTTTACGGTTTAGGGTTTAGAGTTTCGTTTAAGGTTTAGGGTTTATGGCAGAGCGCTGATTTTCACAGGGCGTCCCGAAGAAGTGGTTCAGGATTGAAGAGGTTAAGGCGTTAGGTTTCTGGACTGCTATAAACCCTAAACCCTAACTCCATTTGGGGTTCAATCTTTCAGAGTAATAAATAATTATCAGTACTATTGTGGAGGTTCCTTACTATATTTATGGTATACTATACCCCCCCAAACCCTATTCTAATTATTAAGGTCGCTATATAACTGGATTTAATCTTAGCATTTCTGGATCTTTTTGCCTGAGGGATGACGGGTTTGGAGTTAGGGTATTGACTTTGGCCATGTATCGGCCTTAATGGTTAGAATATGGTTTCTGTAAAGGGTTGCTTTAAAGGGTTCTATATGGGCTACTGTTCTATAAGATGGGGGCCTTTATACTTAGAGTAGGGTGTTGGGGCCCATTATGCTACAGTTATAATAAGGACCCCCCAAAAAAAGAAACAGGATTGGTAATTATGTAGGCCGTTGCATTACTGGGCCTGCAGCCTACAAGGATCCATTGGCCTTTAAGGGGTTTGTAGGTTTCGATGTGATCTTCGGGGTTTAGGGGGTTGGGAGATGTGCCGTTAAAGTTTCATGGTGGGCGGATTTACGGTGCAAGCTTTTTGACATTCAGAACTCTACAGTAAGCCACGAGCTCTGCCTGGGAATCGCACAACCCTGTCTTCTTAGACTTCATGCATAAGCAACCATACACAACTCCACCATAGTCACTATAGAACCCCCGTCGGAAGGTGTTGGGTAGCTTGCTTGCAGACCTGTGGTCGTAGGAACGAGAAAGACTGTCCATGAGGTATCGCATGCCGCACCTGAGGACGTGAGGGTTCCGGTTCCAATTCGCACGCGCTGTCTCTAGGATTGGGTTGGGTTAGCGGCGCTTTTTAGTTAAGGTTTGGAGTCCGTAATAGTTTTAAAGCCTGTGAGTGCATTGGATAGTAACTCCTAACTCCTTGTATAGAAACCCTACATTCTACTATAATATAGGTACTTTGGACCCTTTGGGTCATGCTTGGTTTCATCTGGTTCATTTGAATAACCGTCGCACTTCGTGATATGACCGTTGAGCCGCGATGCGTGCACGTTAAGCCCCAGCGCATCCTCTTGAAATGTAGGCGCCTAATGCAACGGGTCCAATGTACCTATATAGTAGAATGTAGGGCTTCCATATTGGGAGCCACTATTATTATTCGGGGAAGTACCCCGATAGCAGTACCACCCTTTGGGTAAATAGATACCATGTAATATTATTCCTGAGGGCTCCTGATTTATCAGATGCCCCAAAACCCGATTTACATGCTAAGGCCGCTATGCTACCCTAAGGCTCCATGTACCCATATAGTACATAGTTAGGCCTGAAAGTACCTATATAGGGACCCCTTTAAGGCCTAAGTATCTACTATAAAGGTACATGCAGCCTTTGGGCTGGGTTACAGGACTGCCTACCTCATGGTGGCTTCCCAGTACGACAGCTTCCAGCTGGAGAGATTCGGATGCAGGGATGTAGCACCGGGCCAAAGTTGGTGGAGGGTTTAGGGTTTAGAGTTTAGGGTCTATGGTTCAGAGTTTTAGGGTTTTGGGTTAGTGTTTATGGTATAGGCCTCAGGTTTGGGATGATCAAGTCATAAACTTTGGTGCCTGCTTGTTTGAGGAGCTGGTCGTTTCGATTCTACCCACAGCCTTCGAGGGGAATTCCGAAGTTGGACCGTTAGGATCTTAGGGTTCATGCATGCTGCATGATGGACCCAGGGTTGACCTAATCAACATAGGATATTGTACCCCAAACGAAACCATGTTCTGACTATTCAGACCCCGCATGGGTGATCGTCGGATGAAGGTTGGTAGTCAGGGACCATAACATGCGGAAGGGTTTTCATAAGCGTACGGGTTCATGAACCGAAAATATCATATATGTTGGCCTCAATACTGTCAGTCGCCCCTATGTAGGTACTTTAGGCCCCAAGTATGTACCAAGATGGCCACACAGACCCCCTAGGGTAAGCTGCCCAGACTTCCAGTATCCGGTGGAATATAGACCCTTAAGTTATGGTAGGCTCCCTAATCTTGTTATTAAGGTATATGCCTTGACAAAATATACTTTAAGTTTTTGTAGGATCCCTAAAACCAATATTTTTATCATGGTATATGCCTTGGAATATATACTTTAAAGTAATTGTAGGATCCCTAAGGCCACAATATAATATTTAAGGTATATGCCACCCTAAACCCTAAACAGGGTCTTAGGGTCTTGGGTTTAAGTTTAAGGTTTAGGGCCCCTATGCCAGAATTACGGGAGATTGGATATTGGAAGGTCTGGGTGTGAGCCTTCCTCACACCTACTTAGAGGCCCAGGGGACTTAGTAAGTCTGTTAGTAGGGTTATAATTGGGATAACTCCATTTAACTCTACTTATAACCTACTTACTAAGTCCAGAGGGCCTCCAAGTAAACCACTCTGGTACTTGCCCTGATGGAACCCTTCCTAAGGCTCAACATAGCCCAAAACCCTTGGTCTTTGGGCCCAAAAGCCTTAAACTATGCGGTTCTAGAGGTTAAGGGTCCCTATAAATTTAAACTCTAAACCCCCTAAACCCCCTAAACCCTAAACCCTAAACGAGGCCCTAAAGGTAGACAGACCCTGAGAAAAAGCTGCCTTCGAGGAAAAACCTCGGACACAAGCCACCCTTCGACGATGCGGAGAAGCGCTACGCCGAGGGCTTTGCGCAGAAGACTCGGGCGCTCGCGCTGTCTTTGAGGATCGATGCGTATAGGTTCTGGAGGGTTTAGGGTACCTTTGAGGGTTTAGGTTTAGGATTCCTTTAAGTGTTTAGGGTTTAGGGTTTACGGCTTACAGGGTTTAGGGTTTATAGGGCTTAGGATCTGTGTGCGTGTGTGTAAGGGCCTGGAGTTTGGCATCTAGCAATGGGGGTTTCCAGACAACTCGGTGGGGATCAACGTTTGGGGGTTCCTGACAATGCCGATCTTTTTTTGGATGTCGGGGCTCCCCAGTTTCTGAAATTGGTCCTCCGCAAGAATGTCGCGCCTTACGAGGTGGCCACTCGCAACCTCCGGAGTCGATGTTGCGATGCCGCCGTCCAGCTTGTCAGTTCGTTGATTGCCCGAAGGGTCCATGTACCCAACTGGCATAATTACATTTTGGCCTTAAAGCAGTCCCTATACTGCACAATATCTAGTATATTTTATGGGTACATGGACACCCAGAAAATTGCAGACCACCGTTCAGCTCCCAGCTATCGACTCAAACCTGAAGCTGCCGATTCCTTGAGCCCTAAACCCCAAAGCCGTCAAACCCCGTAATATCTGGGGCCTAAATAGCTACCCATACTATTTTTTGGGGGATGTCCTTATTATAGTTCTAGTCTAATATCCCCCAAACCCTATTCTAGTTATCAAGGCTCTTACATTAATCCTGAAACCGCAAGCCGTATAAGATCAGCCCGTAAAGCTGTCAACTCTGCTTCGTCCCTTTGCCTCAGGTGCTGGGCAGATATTCGTTTACTTTTCCACATGTATACATATACACATACCCTTATGATCACTGGTTTAGTCTTCCTTTTTGGCTTGTTTCGGTGATAGTAAACTCTGTTGATAGTTTCCCTCTCTCTCTCTCTCTATGTATATGTATGTATACATCCATCCATGCATGCATGTGCAAGCACACACACACACATACATATATATATATATATATCTCTCTCTCTCTCTCTCTCTTATTGGTTCTTGATTTATACAAACCCTAAACCCTAAACCCTTAATACATATATACTTATATACACACCTCGCTACGTCTAGTGTACTGCCCCCCCCAAACCCTAAACCCTAAACCCTAAACCCTAAACCCTAAACCCTAAACCCTAAACCCTAAACCCTATCCCCCGCCCCCCTGTTGGCGCCTCTCAAGTTTCCAGGACCCAGTGGCCTGAGACGGGCTCGCAGAATGCAGTGCTTCTCAGATGGCAAAGCAGAGGATCACTTAGGGTTTAGGGGTTTAGAGTTTAGGTTTTAGGGTTTCGAGTTTAGAGTTTTAGGGTTTAGGGTAGTTTCTGGTTCAGGGTTTAGGGTTTCAGGTTTAGGGTTACTTGTCATCTCCGTGTTCGGTCCAAAGGTTCAGGGTCGAGGGTTCAGGGTTGTCGGTTTGGGGTTCCGGTCAGAGGGGTCGCCAGTCTGATTAGCATCTCCAAAGGTGTGTCTGTCTGTGACTCTGCATATGTGTGTGTGTGTGTGTGTACATATTCGTGGTTGTGTTTGTTTATCTGCCTTGCCTCCTTTGATGTGTCCACGTTGTGGATCTTTCTTTTGTGTGTCTGCGTCGTTTGTCTGAGTTGGTTGGTCGGCTTACCCGTTCGTCGATCAAGTTATCCGTTTGTCTCCGTCAGTTGGTTAGCGAACGTCTGTGTTTGTAAGTCTATGTGTATCTCTCTTTCTCGCTCTGTTCATTCAACTTGCAAGGCCCAACTATCAGAATAATCGGCACTTTCATCTGTTATACTCTTATTACAACTGTAGTTCCCTCCCTCCAACCCTGTCGCTGTACCCCAGGCACACAAAAGGCTAAAGGTTGAAATTCTCTGGGTTTAGGGTTACAAGTGTCAGGGTTGAAGCCGTACTCGTGAATGCTCACCAATGGCCCAAGTACCCAACTCGTCTGGGCTTTGGCCGGCCAGACTTCCTGTTGATACTGCTTCAGGATTCTAAGCCCTAAACCCTAAACTATTGCATGATAAAGGTCCTGTAAAAAAACAAAACTGCAAACCCTAAACCCAAGACCCCAAGACCAACCAACCGACCTAAACCATCCTTCCAAAGGTTCTCTTGGGCTTGCTACGAGCACGCCACGAGCCTTTCTAGGGCAGGCTTCGATGAGCACGCGTGTGGCTGAGCTCGTTCTTGGCCATGGGCTAAAGGGGACCCTAGATGACCTACCTCTTTTGGTTTCGGGTAGTCGGTCAGCCCACGACCTCTGCATTTTGTGGTTTCGTGGCTGTGATGCAGATGGTTTTTCAGGGCAAGTAATAAGGATTATACTGTGAATCTATAACGTCAGATCGATGGGTCCCTTTGTGAAGGTGCTTTTGTTTGGGCTTAGGGTGTATACTATATTATATAGGCCTAATCATTAAATACGATCTTGGCTTGGAGTTTGTCATCCATCGGTGGAGATGTCAAGGACCCTAAACTGCCCAAGCCCAACACCCAACAGAACGATATCAGACCCCAATATACAAGAGCCTGCAGCCCCCAGGCCGCAAAACGTGCTGACACCGCAACAATCCAAATGAGAACGATGATGATAAGACCCATAGTGAACCTTAAACCCTAAACCCTAAACCCTAAACCCTAAACCCTAAGCCATAGTGGTGACATTCTTCACTATGACATCCTAGGCCCCTGAGCCGACAGGCAACCACAGGAACCCACCAACAACCCTAAAACGCCAAACGGAACAACACTCCAAGCCCCGACGAGTGCAAGGTGGTCAAAATTCGACCACTTTGGATTCGGCGACAGCTCAGTTTCTTAGCTTTGGTTCAGCAGACATGACTTGAGTTTTAACGTTGCAAGGTTGCTCTTCACTTTCGAAGTTTTTTCCATCATGGACTCTTCATATTGTTGAGTACATGATATCGTTTGTGTTGCAGGGGGGGCTTTTTTACTAAGTTCATCAACCCCAAACCCTAAACCCTAAAAGACTAAACCCTAAACCCTAAGCCTAATAGTAAGTTCATCAACCCTAAACCCAAAACCCTATTCGCAAGAACCCGAGGTTTTTGGGCCTGTCGCCGGCAACCGGCTCTCCTCGAGCACTCTCCTGGGTGGCATCGCTTGGTTACTTAGGAGCCCAGTAGGTAAACTTTAAACTTTTTGGTATATTAAACCCCCTACTAAAAGAAAAGTTCAAACTTTTTTGGGCCAGGGTACTGGGCTTCAAGGGTTAGGGTGTCGTTTTTATTGATAGAGCCCCGTAACCCTAGACCCACGACCCTAAGCCCTAGACCGTGGTTATTGACAGAGCGTTTTGGTCTTTCTCCAGTAGTTAGTTTCGAGGTTGACAGGGTTGGTTGGTATTTCTTCAGTTTCGTGTTGAGTTTCGAACATGGGGTTCAGGGTTGAAGGGAACCTATCTACCTGTCTATCTACCTATCTATCTATCTATCTATCGATCTATCTATCTATCTATCTACCTGTTTGTCTATCTGTCTGTCTGTATGTCTGTCCGTCTGTCTGTCTGTCTGTCTACCTATCTGTCTATCTATCTGTCTATTGTCTATCTATCTATCTATCTATCTATCTATCTAGCTAGCAAGAGAAAATGCACGGAGATTAATTGGGTTTTGGTGGCCACGGAGCTCTCTTGTGAAAGCCCTTGCGTTTCTTAGACAGGGACTGCTTGGAATGCAGCAACTGTTCGAGCGTTCAGTTTCCTGAAAAGATACCATCGACCAAGTCTTCGAAATCCTAAACCCTAAACCCTATTCCCTAAAAGCTCAGACCTTGCAGACAGGAAAAGAGGCGCTAAACACAAAAACTAAACCCAGCCCGCTGGGCCGCGCCCCTGATCAGGTGGATACCTGCACTGATTTCGCCTGTGGGCCGGGATGCAAGAAGACGCATGGAGCGCCGAAGATTCTGCAAGAGCCGTCGATCTTCGCTTAGGAGCGAGCTTTAGGAGTCGTAGGGTTGAAGATTTGTTCGGGGTGCTTACGGTTTAGGACCTTGGTCGCAGCGTCAAGAACAAGACCCCTAAACCCCAAACCCTACAAGCCCTAAACCGCAGCTGTATGCCTTCGGGCCTGCTTTTCTGAAGTGTCCGGACCTCATTGCCAGGAGTCTTCGAGGCAAGCAGCGGGCCCCTCCCAAGTCAACTGGTGTAGCTGGCGACATCGGTGATTCCCGACATGCCATGCATCCACTATTTTGGATGCCGGGCATCATCTCATTGCCTCGTGCACCGTCCTCTGCAGTCCAGGTGTCGGGACAGAAGCTCATGACACAAGATCCAGGGGCTTTTGTGTTCGCCGATCCAGACCGCAATCATACCCAGCGCGGCACAGCTGAAAACGTGCAAGTTCCAGGTTTTGGGTTATTTTCCATCTACGTCCATCCTTAAAAATCTGCGTGGATGGACTTAAAACTCCCAAAACTCCAGAACCCAAAACCCCTCCACCCTCAAGCCGAGAACTAATCCCTGTCGTGCAACATCCCAAGACCCCCTAAACCCTAAACCCTTAAAGCCCTAAATCCCTAAACCCTAAACCAATTTCGAACCGAGGTTGAAGAAGGGTGATCCCAAAGGGTCCTATGTACTGTCACCCCCAAAAGGGTCCTAGGTAGGCTTTTTGGGGTTCCTTTTAGGGATCCTTTCAGGGTTCCTAGATGGGATCTATAAGGACACTATCCCAAAAGGGTCTTATGTACTTGCCTAAATCATAGTCGTAACTCCTGATATATAGAAACCCTGCACTCTACTCTATAGGTACTTTGGACCCTTTGGGCGTAATTCCTGATATAGAAAGTACATAGGACCCTGTGGAGATTCATGTTGGTATTCCCGAAAGTTGACTTTGACATGCTTAGAATCCAGCGAGTTTTCGACTTCGTGGTCCTGGCCTATACCCTAAGCCCTCATTAAACTCTACTAGGGGAACCTGATTAAGGAACCTTGGATCTTTATTCGGGTTCCTAATACGAATCCTAATGTTTTTGGCTTATAGGGCCAGGGTATCTTAATCAGATTCCTACATTACCTTAGATACCCTAGACCTTGAAACTCAACTATGCCCTAAAGCTGTAACCCTAAACCCTTAACCCCCAACCCTAACCCTTAACCTTAACCCTAAACCCCTATAAACCCTGAAGCCCCAACCCTAAACCCTAAGCGATAGACCA
This sequence comes from Symbiodinium sp. CCMP2456, assembly GCA_905221635.1. Taxonomy (NCBI): domain Eukaryota; class Dinophyceae; order Suessiales; family Symbiodiniaceae; genus Symbiodinium; species Symbiodinium sp. CCMP2456. The sequence continues at coordinate 11,481 of CAJNDV010035489.1, forward strand.
ATTGGGGTTTAGGGCCTTCGGGGGTTTCAGATTTTTGGGCGTTGGGGCCTCTGCTCTAATGTCTCAGTCGGAGGCTTGCCGATTTAAGGGCTTAGGGTTTGGAGTTTAGGGCTTTGGGTTTAGGCTTCGCGTCTAGGATTTAGGGCTTAGAGCTTTGGGTTTAGGGCTTTGGGTTTAGGGCTTCGGGTTTAGGGCTTCGTGTTTAGGGCTTCGTGTTTTAGGGCTTCGGTTTGGGGCTTAGGGTTTAGGGCTTTGGATTTAGGGCTTCGGATTTAGGGCTTAAGTTTTAGGGCTTAGGGTTTAGGTCTTAGGGTTTAGGGCTTAGGGCTTAGGGCTTAGGGCTTCTGGTTTAGGGTTTAGGGCTTCGGGTTTAGGGCTTCGGGTTTAGGGCTTAGGGTTTAGGGCTTCGGGTTTAGGGCTTAGGGTTTAGTGCTTAGTTCTCTGAGTAGAAACATCGTAAACCGGCAATCACGTAGGGGGTCTTGACAGGCATGGACTTTATCGTTTCGAACCTTCTTGTTCGAGAGGTCTTGCACGATCATGCATGTAACATTTAACATCCTAAACTCCTAAACTCCTAAACTCCTAAACTCCTAAACTCCTAAACCCTAAACCTTAAATGCTGAACCCTAAACCCTGAGCCCTAAACCTTGCTTGCTTTCTCCCAAGGTGACATCTTGGACTCGAAACTAAGCTAATAAGTGCGGTAAAACTCACGCCCTAAACCCAAAGCTGTACAACTAGCTACGGGAGCCTGAATAAAGAGTACTTAGAGGCCCAGGGGACTTAGTAAGTCGGTTATAAGTAAGGTTATAATTAGGGTAACTCCATTTAGGGCCCTTATAACTCTACTTATAACCTACTTACTAAGTCCCCTGGGCCTCCAAGTAGTATCAATTACTCTGGTAAAGCCCACTCTAAACCCCTCAGCCCTACTCTAAGCCACAAGCCCTGAGCCCTCAAACTCAGAAGCCACTAAGCCCTAAAGCATAGGGGTCTTGGGTTTCCGGCCAAGAAGTCCCACAAGCGGATGAAGCAGCCCTGTTCCCAAAAACCCTAAACCCTCAAGTCTTGAAGACTAAAGAGCCCTGAACTGTCTGGAGCTTAGTAGGGAATGGATCCCTATGATAGTCCCTTAAGGTCCCTTATAGTAGTCCCTATAACCCATTCCCCCATTCCCTACTAAGCACCGGACAGTGAACCCTAAGCCCATTTTGTGGGGAGGCTTGCGCTGAAAGCGGGCCTAGTCACCCTGCTCGGCACAGTCCTGACTGTGGCAGGCAGCCAGGGCGAGGGCGATGCAAGGTTGAAGTTTGAGTGTCCAGGGTTTACGGGGATGTTCCATACAGAACCCTAAACCCTAGACCCTGAAACCCTAAGCCCTAAACCCTAAAGCCTCTATAGGCTTAGTAAGCTTGGTCCGTAGCTATTCCCCTTCAACCTTTGCAACACTTCAGATATGAAAGCCTCAAGGCTATTTAGCCTTCGTCTGCTGAGTTCAGGCTTCTTTGGAAAAAGCTACAGAATCAGAGCCTCGCAAAGTGCGGGATGGTTACTAGATGCAAATGGTGTTTTGGTTGGGGGGGGCAGATTCGAGTTTAGGGTTTAGGGTCGAGTATAAGCAGGTTCAGGAGTCCCAAACCCCAAACCCTAAACCTATAAGGAAGAATTTGGGTTTAGGGTTTAGGGTTTAGGGACTCTAGTGAATATCACGGCCCCCGGCCGCGGAGCGAATCCGTCGTTACGCTGATAGCGCCCACAGGAACTTTGGCAGCGATAGTGCAAGTGCAGATAGTGGCTTCGAGCTACAGCTGAAATATGAGAAGCAACACCACTCGTGACCACGAAAAAGAGACGTTCAACAAACATGACAGCTGCAATACTTCTTCGTGCTGATATGCATGGCGACGTTCATACAAGGCAAATCTAATCAAGTATACAATCATGCGAGAGCCGGTTGTTGTCGTACCAGTACTTGTCGCAGAAGCAGCAGTAGTAGCACCAGAAGCAGTAGCAGTGGCAGCAGCAGCCGTGGCGGGAGGAAGTAGTCGAAGTCGTGGCATTTGTCGTAGTAGCCGTCATCGCGGTAGTAGCAGCCGTAGCAGTCGCTGTCGTAGTAGTCGCAGCTGCAGTCGTCGTAGTAGCAACAGGGGAGAGGTAGAAGTGCGACTGCGTAGGCCAACGAGAAGGACATCAGTAGATAGTTTCAGAAGGAATGTAGTCATCGCAGCAGTAGCAGAAGGAAGTAGCAGAAGGCAGCATCGCTACAGTAGTCTCCCTCACCCTCCTCCACCTCATTATTAATCATGTTATCAGTATCATCAACAAAGCGGATGCTCGTTACTATCGTCTCAGATGCTCATCGCCAACCTCGCTATCGTTAATACAGTCCACATTGGCTGTCTAGTTATCACCCTGATTCCCCAAAAGTGGTGTTGCTAGGGTGTGGTGCAAGGTAGGCTCAACGCCCCCAAAAACCCAGAAGCGAGCATGCCCGCACCGGGAACCACGTTGCCAGGCGTCTCATGCATTTCACGTGCATCGGTTCCGGCAGACAGCTCGATGGTAAGCCTGCCACTGAGTTTTTCTGCGAGTTTTCCTGAGCGCTATATAAGTCTTAGCATGGCAGGGTCGGGGGACTGCGTTGTAGGTGAGGTCTAGTGCGTTCTTTCGGAACCCCTGGCACGGAATACCTACCCTACCTGTACTTTGAACAGTTTTTTGTGGACAGTGTTTAGGGCTTAAGGCCTTGTAAGGCCTCGACTCCAAGATATAGCCATGAGACTGGACCAAGGGTTGTGTAAGGGTTGCCATAAGCGCACTACAATAAGGAGCACTACAAGGGTAGTTAGGCTGCATTTGTCTCGCAGGGCGGAAGTTGACCAACTATAGCCTGAAAAAAGCCACCCAGCTGGAGCCGCGCGTGTCAGATTCCACCCCTCAACTTCAGGCACCTACCCCTCAGCCCTAGACCGTAATGTAAATAGCAGTCTTCTGAGCTTTATAATTCCGAAACCGCAATGTCCAGACCTATTACATCAGCTGGCTTTGCTGCTTTTGCTCAAGCAAGAGGATTTTGCAAGCGTTTCCAAACGACAGTCACGGACTCGTCTCTTGGAAGCTTTTGGTTCAAGTTCCTATAGTCATGGGTTGAGGGTTTAGGGTTTAGGTCCTATAGCCATCTCGGGCTGATCTTGTCATCAGACACGACGAATTCCAGCTTAGACCTGGGAAAGGATCTGCAAACTTAAAGATCGAAGGCTCGAGCCATCCCATTGAGGGAACAAACATACCGTTTGAAGGTAAATCCCTCTTAGTTTTATGTTTGGTTGTTGGTAGCCTAGGGTGCAAGTCTCGATTAGTACCATCTAGCCCAGCCCCACCTTTGAACACGAAAGATACAGCATACTGAAGCTGGACATCGTGCCATGCGAACACATGCTGTGATTTGCAACCAGTGAGGCCTGGTTGGGGTTTGAAGACCCTAAACGGGTAAACCCTAAACCCTAAACCC
>CAJNDV010035490.1:2017-13892 GCA_905221635.1 Symbiodinium sp. CCMP2456
GGTTTAGAGTTTGGGGTTTAGAGTTTTGGGGTTTAGCCATAGGCCCCATAGTAGTTCCTTTTTGGGGGTTACCTTATAGGATTCTATATATGAACCTCAAGAAGGAACTACTTTAGTAGGGTTCGAGGCTTCCTTGGGGTTCCAAGTTTAGGGTTTTAGGGTTTTGGGGTTTTGGGTTTTGGGTCCTAGGGTTTTGGGTTTTGGAGTTTTAGGGTTGATTGAAAGGTTCAAGGATTTAGGCTTAAATCCCCAGGTTCTTACCCAGCCTACAGCGAGCTCGACCTCTACATAGTGGCCCGAACTGTTAAAGGTTGCCCACTCTGCCACTGAGGCTTCTATAGGCTCATTTCGGGCTTTCGGAAGTGTGGAGTTCTTCGATGTGAGGCTGCATGCGCATATTGAGTCACATGCTAAGGACGAAGCAAAAGCTGTGCCCATCCGGGAATTGGGTTGAAGGCGGCTCTCTTGCTCTCTCTCTCTCTCTCTCTCACTCTCTCTCTCTCTCTCTCTCTCTCTCTCTGTCTCTCTCATTTCTGACAGTAGACACCTGACGAATGACCTCCGCGTCCTTTTTCGTAGCAGTTTGCTGGATCTCCTCTTGCTGAGGCACAAGACCAGGACGGTTCTGGTCACGGCCAGAAGAACACTTTCAACGGCACAGCATGCGAGGTGCCGCACGAGACCGTCACCAGCATTAAACCCCGCTTGACGAGGGATATTGAACTGGACGAGGTGAAACATGCAGCTAATTTCGGATCAAGGTTCGCAGACTAGTTGTACTTTGCATGCTGGCTGCATATGGGTTCTCTAAATTAGGGTCCCTTTTTGGGTCCCCAATATAGTACGGCACCCTTCTAAAAAGGACCCTAAAAGGGACCCTAATATTGAAAACTACCCATATGCGGCCCAAGAAACAAGGACTTAAGCTTAAGCCCGGAGTGAAGGCTGAGGAAGATGTCGGGTCTATACATAAACTTGAACGGGTTCAGGGCTTTCATGGCTGTAGGTCTAGGGGGTAGGGTTTAGGGTTTAGGGTTTTGGGTCTAGGGTTTGCGAAACATGGTTATTCAGACTCATATGCATTAGACTCGAAAGCATTTCATCCAAGTCACTGCAGCAAAGACTAGACCCACGATGTTCCACAGTATTGCCCCGGGTATGCCGTTGGCAATGGCGGCAACTGTGGCCCCGATCCCAACTGTTAGAAGAGTGAGGCACAGAACGAAGACCATGAGTGACTCCAAGAAGGAAGGCTTGATTCTAAATCTGCCAACTCGGACTCCGTGCTGGGTGAGGTGAGCTCCCAATACGACGACGGATGGCATCCAGATCAGGTTGAAGCACACCACCGCGGCAAGGAAGTAGCTTATCGTTACTTCCCTGGGGACCCCGGACATTGCCACAGCTAAACACCCCTCCAGAAAGTAACTGCTGGTCGGCAGCAGCAAGAAAATCAAGTAGTGGCCGTCAATGCCGCGTCGGCTACGTCTGAGCTGAAGTACTTCCAGGCAAAAAGGTCCCTGTATGTAGTCGTTGAAAGCACTCAGGCTGCCGTACCACCTGGTGATGGCATCATGGATGCATTGTCTATCAAACTCGTTGCTGCACTTTACGTTCATCACGTCGAAGTTTGTCAGCTGGCTCCTCAGCTCTTCGTCGGCATCTTGCGTCTGCACTGCAGCATACGACATTGAAGCAAAGGTCGGCAAACCCGCGCAGACGACCACCACCACCAACCGCCAGGGTTCGCCACCGTATGGACCCGAGCGCGCAAGCCAGAATCCCACAACGACCAACTGCACCCAAACGAACGTCAAGAGAACAGCAACCTCCGTCATAACCCGTGATATCACGATCTTTCCATTTGGGTTGAGCTTGCGATATGCGGCCAGCTCGAAGACACACCACAACCTCTGTAGATAAGGCGCGCTCCAAAGCACTCGCAGTTCCGAAGCAGACGCGAGAAATGCCCCGATGGACCTGATTCCCTGCTGCATTTTCCTGTCGTCCGTCTGGTGAACGCATACGAAATCTAAGAAGCAAATGTCAGATGCGAAGTGTGGGAAGTATGGGAAGACTAGGAGCCCTCCGATGGCGCCAGTCAGGGACAGCAGCATCAACCAGCAACCTCCGTGGAAGGGTTGGGGAGCAACTGTTGGCTACCTACCAGAATACCGATGAAGCCTAGCAAAACAAGGAACATGCATATCTCTGATGCCCAGAAACCAAATGGAATGGAAGTGCCATGTACGCCAGGCCATAAAGCCGGAAGCGGCAGTTGAAAGACAGTGAAGAGCGGCAGCACCTCGAGTAGTACAAAAACGGAGCCAATCACTGCCCCGACGGCCCAAAATATCATCATGCTAGGCCAGCCGAAACGGAGAAGAAGAGATAGATGTTTCCATCTGCCGTGGGTTTCCCACGTGTGCGATATAAACTTGTCATACCTTTTCGTGGGCTTGGAAGCATCCCAAAGCTTGGCCTTCTTGCCGGCACTCAAGGACCGTGGATCAGAAAGCCAAAGATGAGCTCCCCACCGCAGCGTCTGGCGCAGCGGAATCCCGCGCATCAGCGTTGCATCCAAAGCATCGAAGCTTGTGAGATCAGGTGAAGAAGCTGAGGGCATTGTAAGAATTTCAGGCTTCTCGCCATCCGTCTCAGTGAGACCCGTTACTTCGCCCTGGAGCGAAGGGTGAACTAAAGCTTCATCACCTTCAGGCAGGTTTGTGAAAGTGGAAGGTGTGCATTGAGCACAAGTCTCATGCCGGGCAGAGAAGGAAGGATGCAGCGTGACGTCATCTCCAGGTTCTTCCCGCTGATCGCAGCAGTTTTGGAACACCAGTTCCAGTGGCATTCTCTGGCAGAGCAGCTGCTTATTGGCTCAGGCAGATGAAGGTGACAAGCGCCCTGAAACCCCGAACCCACAATATCCGTGCGACTTCTTCGGCCGAGTTTGATTAGATGCTGTAGGTGTTTGTGTTTTAAGCGTGCTTGCGCAGGATTTTGTATTCACAAGTCGAACCGAGTATTGGTGTTCAAGATAGTGGACTTAGAAGTTAAGATCGGGGTTTTGACTCGCACACTCGCAGAGGGCATGTACGGATCATGACAACAAGTCTCGACATGCTAGGATTCGGAGGGGTCAGAGTCGATAAACATTACCATTGTTTCTAATAAGAATCATCATCATTACTGTTGTTATTATGATTGTGATTGCGACTGTCGAAATTGCTATTACCATTACTACTTATAGCTATATGTGGGGACTGTAAGGGCAAAGTATTGTGAACCGACCCAGCAAGTGTCAGAGAGCATGAAGGATGTTAGGGCTTTCATGGCAAGCGCCACGGGTGGTTGTCCAATTTGGGTCCCTTTTGGGGTGCGCAACCTCCTGGTTGCCGCATTAAGAGCAAGAGTCGCACTAGTATATTTTCCACAACGAACCATGATTGTGACATTTATCCACATCGATGTTCATGAACAAGCTTCAGCAAAGCGACTGAAGCAAAGCAACAAGCGGTAATGGCTTAGCTTCTTGTTCGAGAAAGGAGTGTAGTGCTAGATTGCTGTTCTACTATATAATCAAGGGGGCCTTAATAATTGGAACAAGGTTTGGGGGGTATATTATACTGCTACAAGTATAGAATAAGGAACCCCCCCCAAAAAATAGTATGGGTAGATATTTAAGCCCCTACAGTGTTTGAAAAGGACCATGAGTTAAGCTCCAGCTAAACGCGGAAACCCACGCAACACATTGCTCGCGACAAGCTACTTGCACATAGCCGAACCCAGAGGCAGCCAAGGTTCGAAGCCTCGAAATCCAACAGAACAAGAAAAAGGCATGTTACCCTGTAGTACATGGGACTTTCCGAAGATTTGGGTACCTTACTTTGGGGTCCTTATAATAAGGATCCTGTTCTTTAGGGTACTATATCAGGGTCCCCTATTTTCGGAAACCCCCACATATTCTACAATATACACACCCCAACCCTAAACCTTGAACCCCTCTGTGCCTTTAAACCTTGGATCAGCGGGCCATCGTTCTCGTACTCGTGCGCGTGCCACTGAAGGCAGAATCGGAAGTCGACCTTGTCCACCTGGCTTGGGCTTGGGTTTAGGGTTTAAGGTTTAGGGCTTTAGGGTTTAGGGTTTAGGGTTTAGGGCTTAGGGCTTGGAAGAGTTTGACTTGAGGCTGTTGGGCCAAAGTCTGGACAGCTGGCTTGGGGAGCTGGAGGCTGTTTGGGGTGCATGGTCTGCCGGTGAGAGGTTCGCATGATGTCTTGAGTCTTGAGGCTCTGTGTGAGGGTGCAGGCCGGCGCTCTGCCACAACCCAGTTTTGCAAGGTATCTCCCCCCAAGAATAAGGAGATCCTTGTTCCAAGCACTCAGTTTTTACAGTCTTCGGCAAGAGACCCCCCAAATACAGTGGCACAAGTGTACTCTAGAGGCCTCTCTCTTTGGAATTGGGTTTTGGGGCCCATTTTGGCTTTGTACTTACAATTTACGCCCCTAAACACCCAAACCGTAAGACCCTAATTATTTAGGCCCCTTATATAGTATTACTGGAGAGCCTCATAAAAATGAGGCTCTTCATCCTTCCCTGTAGACGGCTCTGCATAATGTAGGGGGCTTAAGAGTTAGAAGAGGGTTTTGAGCTCCTTTAGGGTATTATTATAAGGAGCCTGTATTATCATTATTATTATCATTCTTGTTATTATTAGTAACTAGTAGTATTACAATTACAAGGAGCCCCTAACAGTAAAATACGTGATTATTGAGGCTTCTGTATGCAATCCTTGGGTTGTGTCGAGATGGAGACGGCTTGAATCAAAACTGTACACCTGATCCCGGAAGATGAAGTTTAAGTTTTACGGCTTAGGGGTTTAAAAGTTAGGGTTTCGGGCTTAGGCTTAGGGTTTAGGGTGCCCCAAACGTTTTGAGGGCTTGGGTGAGTTCAGGGCGGAGGGTCCGCCTGCTGCTGACATGAATGTAGGGGCCTTAATAATTAGAATAGGGTTTTTATGGGGTACTGTATGCTATACTATAACCATAATGAGGAACCCCCAAAATAGTACAGGTGATTATTCAGGCCCCTATAGTATGGGCACCATGGTGGCAACAGGTATGGGGTCGCTACAGACGGGATGCCACCTAGCAACTGCAGCGCTTTGCTGCATATCCTTGAGCCATGAACCTTGAACTTACTTTCCCAGGCGGGTCCAAAGCACCTCTTGTAGCAGAATGTAGGGTTTTCATATTAGGAATTACTATCATGATTAGGGCAAGTATCCCCTATAACAGTACCTAGGACCATTTGGCTTCGAACGACGACTCATCCATAAACCACACGATGCTCTCAAACATGTTATGCAAAAGTGAAAGTTCGAGATTGCTGCACAGCTTGCTCACCCTAAACCCCTAAACCCTAAACCCTAAACCCCTAAAGCCCTAAAGCCCTAAACCCCTTTCTCAGCCGCAGCTCCCAACCCTTTAGGCGGGGAGCGCTCCTTCAAGGCCCCTGAACCCGCGAACATCAAAAACCACCCTCAGCACTACCCATAGGCCCCATAGTAGTTCTTTTTTTGGGGTTCATATTTAGAATCCTGGGGTTTCAGGGCTTAGGGGAGGGTTTAGGGTTTATAGGGTCTACCCATAGGCCCCATGGTAGTTCCTTTTTTTTGGTTACCTTATAGGATTCTAAATATGAGCCCCAAAAAAGGAACTACTATGGGGCCTATGGGTAGAAACTGCCACGAGCCCGGAGCCACGAGACCCACGATGAGCTCAAAAACTATAAACCCTCAAATCAGGGAAACCCTGAGCATGGCGAGAGGTCAGCCGCACAGAGATCCTGCTGAAAAGAGACGGTACCCATAGGCCCCTTAGTAGTTCCTTATTGGGGTTACCTTATAGGAAACCCTGAGCCCCAGAAACATGAAGTTGCTGCCTTCTGCCTTTGCATTTCGGCTTGCACCGCCGACTTCGATATCTTCCATCGCAGCCTCATCCAGGATTGAACGGAAAGGTGTTTAGGGTCCACGCTTCGGAATCGAATTCTTAGACCCTGAGGACATTTGGGCGAATATAACTTAGCCTAGAAGCCTTAATTCATGGGTAGCGTTTGCACCTCTCCATGATGCACCCCCGCAAAGTAGTAAGCATGTCATGGGCGTCAGAAGGCAGTATTTGCGTCGCCAAAACTCAAAACCACGCTTGACAATAAAAGGACTTACAAACACTTATAGGGACTTATAAGGCTTTACCAAAACTTATTCGAGCTTAATAGAGCTTAATAAGCTTTAATAAGGCCTAATCGTTTGGGGGGGTCGCATGCCTGCCACAGCTCAGGCTTCAAGTTTAAATGCATATTGCCCAAAGATGTGGACGCCGCTTATTAGGCCCTAATAAGCCTGACTAAGGCTTATCAAATCTTACTAAGCCGAATTAGCGGTATCCATCTGCGGGGGCGCATTCTGGAGAGGCGCATAGTGGGCCCATGATTAATGATTTCAAGAGGGTTTGGGGGGGCGGGGTGTTTTGTAGTACCACTATAACAAGGAACCCGAAGGACTAGAATTCGAGCAGGGCTTGCGGGGTGTATACTTGTACAACTTCGATGAGCAAACTTCAGGACTAATGGTCATAAACTATTCAGGCCTTGCTATCTGTCAATCTATCTATTTATCTATCTGTCTATCTATCTATCTGTCTGTCTGTCTGTCGGTCTCTGTCTGTGTATATGTATCTATATATGTATGCGTATTATAGAAGTGCATAATGTGTAGCATACAACGTATATATATATATATATATATATATATATATTCTTCATACACATAATATAACAAGTCTCTAGCCGCAAATGTCTTGAGCTATCGGGTTTAGGGTTGAAGCCCGAGTCGCCCTTCCGAAATCGCCGGCTCCAGGACTCGTGCATTGGGAGGAATTTTGTCTCCTGCTTTGGGGCTTATTTTGGGGCCCCAAGGCAAGCACATCAGCAAAGTCATGATAGGGATATCATATCCCATATGAACTCGTGGGTTAACCAACTGTTATGCAGGCTTTCTAGGAGGGCGTCGGGCGCGTTTTCGAGTTCTTTTAAGGATTCCGTCGAGTCTTAGGGTTAGGGGTTAGCGTTTAGGGTTTAGGGCTGAGACTTAAAGTTCGGAGTCGGGTTCGGAGTTCGGATTGATGTCCAGAGCTTGGAGCCGAAGCTTGAGAGCTGAGGGTCCGAACAGTGGGGTTCAGGGCTTAGGGTAGGGCTTAGGGTTTATAGGGTCTACCCATAGGCCCCATAGTAGTTCCTTTTTGGGGTTACCTTATAGGATTCTATATATGAACCCCAAAAAAGAACCACTTTAGGGCCCATGGGTAGCTTAGGGTGGAAGATCAAAGGTAGGTTCTTGAAGAATCAAGGAGCTCTCGTACATGGCAGGTGGTGCTGTCTATAAGGGTGGTTGTCAAAATTATGGTCTCTTTTTGGGTCCTTATTAAAATACGGCACCTATTCTTTAGGGTACCCCAAAAGGGACCATAATTTTGACAACTACCCATAAGTCTACTCAGAGTATATCCTGCCTGCCATGTCCCCCATCCCGAACCCTTCAAACGCATGGGATGCTCGCATGTCTAGCAGAGTGTCTATCGTCTGTCTACTCCTGGTTGAGAATGCTCAATAGGATGGCCTTCAACATGAGAAAAAGGCTCGTCTTCAGAGTACCGAGAGAGCCCGATGACCCCAAAGCCAATGTATGTATGTATGTATGTATGTATGTATGTATGTATGTGTGTATGTATATATATATATACACATGCATACATACCGACACATGGAAACCCTCAATGACTTTCAAAGGACATTCCAGAATTCATATGTGTTGGGCTCTGTCTACGTTTTGGGCATGAAGCTCTAAAACCTGCCTACCGCAGCTTGGTCGTTGAAGCTGGCCCCATGCATTGGGACTCAGGTTCTGTGATAGGACGCTGTAAGAATTTGGGCTTTCAGAATGAAGGAACCATCCTACAAAGCCGACAGACCCAAACCTGCATAAACACTCGACAAGCTCCTTCAAAAACTTTTTAACGCCCCTAACTTCAGAAGCGCCAACTACCCGGGATCCCAGGTCTCCGATGACGGTGCGGATGATGTTCGGCTCCCAGTAGGCCTTGCCATGTGGGGGGGTTAGGGTATAGGGTTTAGGGTTTGGGCGTGGTGTGTCAACTTTTTTTTTTTTTCGGTGTGGGGGTGTGACAATTTGAGAGGGTGAGAGGGGAAGTACTCGGAAATATGGCTTATGGAGTCTAGCGTACTTCGAGGTACTTATCGCCAGGATTCCGCCATTTGAGGGGTCAGGGGTCACAGGTTGGGAGTCTGCAAAACACTGACCCCAACACATGCGCAAATATGGTTATACATATATATATATATACATAACTGTTGGGGCCACCTACTTTTCGGAAATATATATATTATATATATATATATAACTATTGGGGGCCACCTATGTTCCGGAAGTTCTTGGTTTTATTTAGCCGAACGCGGATCCTTGTTTAAGGCTGCTGCCTCCTGCAACGGGGTACTACAGAACGTTCTGGGGCATAGGCATGTGGTGTAGGGGAGAGAGTAGCCAAATGGGTAGATTCGGTTATGCTTACAACAAGGACGATACCCTGAACCCTAAACCCTAACGGGGATACTAGTACTCAGGCGTTGCTCTCCGTGCTAAATAACTCTGCACCTCCAACCCACAAGCCTTGCACAGGATCCTCTTGTTCTGGAAGCTTTTGTGCAGATGCTGCGCCACCAATCCTCGGGCTGCTTTTAAGGTACTGCCCCAATACAGTCACAGTCTATAATAGGGCTACACGGTTTTTCCCTCCTACACGGTTTAGGGTTTAGGGTTTAGGCTTCTATTAATGAAGGGCTCTATATATCTCTGTTATGAATACTATCCAAGTGTTACTGAGTGGGGGGCAGTATCCAAGGCTGCTACATGGTTTCGACTCACACACTCGCGCAACTGCAGGCATGGCAAGTTGCTCCGAGCTACATGAGGCTTTAGGGTTTAGAGCTTATGGGGATGAAGGCTGTACCCATATGCCCCATAGTAGTTCCTTTTTGGGGATTACCTTATAGGATTCTATATATGAAACCCCAAAAAGGAACTACTTTAGGGCCTATGGGTAACTCTAGGATGAGAGCCTAAGCCCAATGAACGACCCAGGGAATACCATATGCAGTTCGCTGGTCGTTGCTACCAGGAGTCAGCAGGCAGTGTGAGCGTGGGTGTCTCGGGCTTCCAAGCGCTTTTGAGTTTAGAAAATCTACGACAGTAATTTTTGGGCCTTAATAATCACCTATACTATTTTGGAGGTTCCTTATTATATATAAGTACAGTATAATATACCCCGAAACCCTACTTTAATTATTGAGGCCCCAGCGGCGTTGAGGTCGAGAGCTTGACTTCGACACGCTGAGAAGTCAAGTTCGGAAGCCCTGAAAGAACACTCGGGGCTCCATGTACCTAAATAGCATAGGTTACGACCCAGTAACCCATTACAGTATCTAAGTTACTGGAGCCCTAGCCATACTCACGGAACACCACTAGATCCAAGCGGTGTCCTTCCGAGCTGCAGACTCCGCCGTGGTTTTCTCAAAGACCACTTATCCCTTTGAGGGCTCCTTCCCCAAACCCAAAACCCTAAAACCCTGAAGCCTTAAACCCTGAAGCCCTAAACCCAAAGCCCTAAACTCTAAAGCCCCAAAACCCTAAAACCCTGAAGCCTTAAACCCTGAAGCCCTAAACCCAAAGCCCTAAACCCTAAACCCTGAAACCTTAAACACTAAAACCCTAAACCCAAAGCCCTAAACTCTAAAGCCCCAAAACCCTAAACCCTCTCCTCCCAGGATCCCCAAAATGTTGGGCCAGGATTCCGAGCGATACCCTCCGATAATCTTGGAGATCCTCGAGGAGTGAACGGAACTCTCTGGTGTCGACCTGGTTTAGAGTTTCAGGGTTTTGGGTTTTGGGTTTAGGGTTTAGGGTTTTAGGGTTTAGGGTTTAGGGTTTCAGGGTTTAGGGTTTAGGGCGAGGTATGGAGGGTTTAGGGTGTAGGGGTTCCGCGGTTTAGGGATACCCCAGTGACAGAGAGGTCCGTCTTGAGGTTCATTTCCCCTTGAGGTTTCAACGAATAGGGCTTAAGATCCACATTCAAATTTAGGGTTGGGGCTTCGGGGCTTGATATCAAGTCCTTTTTACCTCGTACTTCGCAATGACGAGATCGTATTGCAAGGTTGGCCAAAGCTGGGAGAGCGTCTGTGCCGGATCCTCACTGCGACCAATGCCCTGACACAAACAGATCAGATGTGCATAGATGCACATTCATATAAGGGAGCGACAATGAGAGTGAAAGTGCAAGTGAGGCTGAGACTGCAAGTAAGAACGAGTGCGAGTGAGAGGCTCAAATTCTCATTATGACCTTACGGAACCCTCCGTGGAACGTACAGACCTCACAGGTAAGCCCAGCAGCCAGGGGCTGCGACTTGTCCGTCCACTCGCCCTGGTAGGCAGTCAAGGGATGTGTTGTCGTAGCCCCTAGACCCCCCGAGTACTCTACCAGTTCCACCTGGTGACTATGTTCCCTTAAGCCCAATACCCTGGCCCAAAAAAGTTTAAACTTGTCTTTTAGTAGGGGCTTAATGTACCAAAAAAGTTTAACGTTTACCTATTGGGCTCCTAAGTGTTCTAGGAGGCTTTCGGCTCGAACACTTGCCAAAGCAGGCACGGATCCAGGCGACGGGTCTCAACTTGGGATTATATGCCGAGTATTTAACGGTATCTTGAACATTTTTGGGGTTTAGGGTTTAGGGGTTTAGGGGTTCATCATTCTATAATCTATTTTGGGCCCTGGGTCTCGTCTTTCAGTAGGTGCTATGGACCTGCAGCTCTGTCGCTCTCCAGCTTCCTCTGTCGGGGGGCGGCTTGCTGTGGGTTCTGAAGTCCCTAAACCCTACATAAGTTAGGGCTTAGGGCCCTAAGCCTGCAGGGTCTCTACCCACTGGGTGGATGCTCTGGCTTTGCAGGGGTGTTTGCTTGTCTTGCTGCACTGCTGAATTCAGGGCCACTTCGGGGGACAGAACAAAAAGAACACGGAAAGGCTGATCGGGGAAATGATGTCCCTGTAGAATGGGCCCCTTTGCCTTTACGAAACGCCTGAGCTCCTGACATAACTGGACCTAAACCCTGAACCCTTGCACTCTCTCCCTACCTCCCTCTCCCCTGAAATCCCAAACGCCAACATCGGAATGCCAAACCCCACACCCTTTGTGCAAGTGGGCTTGGGGACTAGCCAGATCAGGATTTAGAGTGACCCGTCCAAGGGGGGACGGCAAATGGAGTTTGCTACTAAACCCGAAACCCTGAACCAGTAAGGGCTCTTCAGGATACCCTGGTTTGGAGCCAACGACTGAACTCTGTTTGCCCCACCGTGAACTGACCTGTTCTCAGGGTTTAGGGTTTATAAGGGTGTAGGGTTCTCACCACCACTCACTAGCACTCACTAGTGCTCGCTAGTCCCTACTCGTGCTCACTGACGCGCAGCATGACAAGCTTTGGAGAGCGCTGCTAAACTGTACTAGTGCTCACGAGCACTCAAAACCAACGTCGCGCCTCGGTGTGCTCTGTAGTTCTTACTAAGGCCTTAGCAAGGCTTTGCAATGCTCACGAACAAACCAAACTACAAAGGCTTGCTAGGCTCTACTAAGGCCTGCCAGCCGTTGCTAATGCTTGGCAGGCCTTGCTTTCCGACCATCAGCTTCTGCTAGCAAACTCCATTTGCCATACCCCCTTAGGGGGGTCCCTCTAAATCATAATTCA
>CAJNDV010035491.1:8884-23301 GCA_905221635.1 Symbiodinium sp. CCMP2456
GTTGTTGTTGTAGTACTACTACTACTACTACTACTACTACGACGAGGACGACTAATACTACTACGACTGCTACTGGTACTGCTATTGGTATCGCTACGTCACCACTACAGCCAATGCTACTTTTGTTGAGAGTCTTTGATGCTAGTATTATTGCTACTATTACAATTGCTCTTACTGTCACGAGTACTATGGTATTGCTGGTTCTGACTGCTTTTTCAGTCCTTGTCGTCGTCGTGGTGTTGCTCTTTCTGCTTCTGCTCATTCTGCTCTTCTCTTCGATCTTCGTAACCATAAACACCTAAACCCTAAACCCTGAACCCGAAACCCAAAGCTCTTCGTAACCCGAAACCCTAAATCTCCTCCTCTGAAAGCTCGGGAGGCCGCTGGCGCTGAGGGCTCGGACGAACAAAGCCTCTTGGAAACTGAGGTGGCCTCAAGCAACGTGGTGAGGAGGGTGGGTTTGGGAGTTGAAGGGTTTACGATTGACGGGTTTGGCACTTTGGGTGTGCAGGCGCTTAGGATTTGGGGGTTAGCGGTTCGGGCATGACTTGTTTTCTGCTGTAGAGGTTTACGGTCTGGGGTTCTGAGTTTATGGCTGGGGGATTTAGGGTTCAAGGGTTTAGACGGCTTAGAAGTCAAGGGTTTACGATTTCGTCGGTTTTTGTCGGCCCTTGTTCCTCCTATCCTCGCAGACTTCGGCTCTTTGAGAGCCCATGGGCCTGCGTGCCTGCCAAGTTTGTGACGGGAACCGGGCTTGGGGGGTTTGAGTCTTACGATTTCAGCATTCAGAACTTCTGAGAGGCTAGGGTGTGGGGATGGCTAAAGGGGTCTGCGGGGCCAAAAGAAAATGCAGCAATGAATAACCTGATGCTTCACGGCTTGATGTTGAAGAGGGTTTTTGTAGGCAGTCTTCCGGGTCTTCCGCCATTCCGATCACGAAGTTGTCTCTGCTTCTAGGGCTTTCAAGGCTTACGGTGGTTCTCCTTGCCAAGGGCACAGGACCCATGTTCGCCATCTGTGCAGTTCTACTTGTGTGGCAGGGTTCTCTTGTTTCGCAGGCTTCCTGCTGGATCTTCCGAAATCTGCTTCAAGAGGGGTCTGCCCTGATGACTTTCTCGCATTTGAAAGGAAACGCTTCCAAAATCATTGCCCCTTTGCACATGAGCACGGCCTGCAGTCTCTCCAGCACATCTTCCAAAAGCACTTGGGTAGTTTTTTAAATTGGGGTCCTTTTGGGGGTCCTTTTTATAAGGGTGCCGTACTATATTGGGGACGCAAAAAGGGACCCTGATTTAGAGAACACCCACTTGGGTCCAAGCTAAACTGAAACTCGCCCGTCATGTCGCCCAGGGTCAGGATCTTGACCTCACAAACCCGAGAAGAGGTTGACCGGGCTACAAGGCTTGGCTTCTGAGGCTCGCGCCAAAGGGACAGAGCCATCCTCGAAAGTGAATACTGCTGTCGGCACAAGTCGTCAGTAGTAAGAATGAGCAGCAAACACAATGTACCTCCAGCAACTGTGACCACAATGCCAGTTGGCTTGGCTCCTGTGCATGGGCTGCTTATGAGCTGGACGCTGCTAGATGAGAGGTTAATAACCCTCGTGCCTTCAGTGCTGCTCGAAGATCCTCTGCCTCGTCGTTGGCTTGCAGCTACATGTGCACCACAACTGCGGGCATGACTCTGCAACTCGGTTGCCTGGAACGTACGTCGCTTTGCTATGTGATTGGCCTCAGAAGAGTGCAATGCCTTGTCTGACAACTCTGTTGCAAGAAAATGTTACGCTTCACGAACACGTGTTCAAAGTTTAAAGGCGAAATTCGATTGCATTTCGGCATGCAAGGTCTCATGCTTCATTCGTGAACACGTGGCGACAGTCATCTTAGCTCCCGGCCACAGCGATTGCCTGCAGCATCTCCAGCACAGCCTCCGGATGATTTCGGGGAGGTGCTTGAAATTCCGTGCGGCTCAGATCTTGGGGGGGTTGCAGACACTGCTCCGGGTCTGAGAGGAAGCGGGGTGCATTTCATGACGGCGAAAACCTGCGAAAACGGTCTTCGCGCCTGCACTCGGTCCTGCAACGCTTGGCAGGGCTTGCAAAGGCCACGCAAGCTCTCACTACCGCACTCACCCTTCTCGGCGGGTGCTACAGTGTGAGTCGGAAGTTGCTCCTTTCCAACCCGCCGTTCAAGGGTAGAGAGCATGCCCATCTCCTCGGCCGCAGCTTAACAATTACCTATACTATTCTGGTATCCCATTCAGGAACCCTTAAAAGGAACCTTTCTACTTATTAAGAAAGACCCCTTCATTACAGCGCAAGACAGACTCGGAAGTACAACACTGGCCAAGGCCCTGTCGTAGAGGTCATAGAGGTTCTGCGGCAGGCGCTGGGTCTCCACAGCCTAGGCTTGGGCTGATATACCGACCCCCTAGATTCGAGGGTGCCGTACTATATTGGGGACCTAAAAGGGGACCCCAATTTAGAGAACTGCCCAAATAGTGCTGAGCTGGTCCCCATTGGGTCCCTGAGGATCGAACAAAGGCACAGGCCAACACCGATAGGAGCACCTTCATCTTCGGAAAAACACCATGGCAAAATCAGAAGCAAGCAGTAGCAAGCAGACTTTCAAGACGTGCAGAGACTGTTGAATTGAAGCTTGGGGAGTTGCGGGGATGCGGCAGATGGCGTCGAAGACCGACATTCTGGCCTTTTTTAGCGGGACTGACAACCGTCTCGCTGATGGGGCCAGTCAAGCTATGTCTGGCCTCCAGCATGGCATCAAAAGTCTCAAGTCCACCTGCGCAGGCGTGCGGCGCGGGTAACCGCTTACGGAAACCTGGCCGACCTTTTGACAATACCTGAGAGCCTTTACTTCAACCGTAGCTGCCTTGATTCTTGAGGCTTTTCTGGAGATGCGTGTAGTGCTCCTGACTCCAAGCAGGGCAGGCAGATTGGGGGGACCACCCGAGTCGCTGTCCAAAGCTCCTGCATCTGCGAAGTCCTCGTGGCGACATGATGCAAAAACCCGGGGCTTGTAGCACAGCAAGGCCGTCAAGCACACCCTGCCTATACGCAGACAGGCATTCTGAATGATGGATCTGCACCTGTACAAGAAACCGGGAAGCTGCGAAGGCACGTGAACACTTCCGGCCTGAGCGGTGTGAGATGCATCCTGGAATTTCAGTCTGAGTTCGTACCGCAGGAACCGAAGCCGAGTCGGGCCAGGATCTTGAAAGGAGCTCCAGCGACGAGCAACATGAAGACTGGCGGGCTCTCCGTCGATTTGCACCGTGAAGCCCGTCAGCAACGTCTTGCAGAGGCTCGCCAGTGAGGCGGCGCTAGGACACACGAAATCCGCCTTGATCATGCCAAGCTTCTTGGAGTGGATGCTCAGCCTTTTCTGGACATCTCGAGTTTCTGCCGGGTCCTTCTCTGCGTCTTGCGGGTCCAGTGGAAGCTGCAGGCATGCCGGATTCAGCCCCGCGCTCGCTAGCAAGCGAACGGCCGCACAGAAGAACACGGCCGCGAAGAGTTCGTGATCAATCACCGCTGTGGCTGGCGCCACAGCCTCCTCGACCATCTGCGGAAGTGCCTCAAGCGCGCGGCGGTCCGCACTGGATTCCGGGAAGTTGCTTTGGAAGGCTTCCTCCAGAGCTTGCCGGGCCCTGCTGAAGGACACAAGGTGCTTGAAGAAGGAATTTTGCTGAAGTTGCTTCTCGATGATCTTGTGCTGTTGGTCCCCGCTCAGCGGCTGCAAGTTCATGATGATGAAGCTCCTGGAATAGAGGCGTTTCCTGATGCCCTCGGGCCGGGATGTCACCAGGAGGGGAACCTTAACAGTCGGTGAGGTTTCTGACGAATCTGACGCTTGTGATTCTGCGTAGGGTTTTCAGAAGAATTGATGAACAGTTGTACCCGTAGGTACCCTTGTTTAACAGCAATCAAGGAACGCCCATCAATACCAGAGTCTTCGTCACGAACTCCTCCACGGCTAGCTTCATGTTGGCTGCCTGCATTGCAAACTGGCAGTTCGGCGAAGGGCTCACATCCCCTGACAGTCTCATTCCAAACCGCCCGGCCTCATCAATTCCATCCAGCATTACAATCAAGCTTCGCATCTCGAAGGCTTGCTCCAGCATGTTCCTGCCGATACGAAGACTTCTGTATTGCACCATCCCGGCCCGGCCAACAAACAGCGAGACATCGAGAAAGTCCTGGTAGGTCCCTGGGGATACTCGGTCCGGATGAAGAACAGGACCAGGTTTGACGATGCTTCCTTCAATGCTGACGTGAACAACTGTGACTCAACACCTGTCAACTTTTAGCTACTTGCTCTGTCCATATGACTGCATGACTTGACGACGCTAGGCTATTTCTGAATTTTCTAGTAGGCCCACAGCACATGCAGTGCCTCGTCTGACGCCGATCTTTGCCGCAACATTCGCGCCTTCAGTTGTAAGGCATGTCTTTGCAGCACTGGTGCTCATCACAGCGACTGCCAGGAGCGCGACCAGCTTTTGTATGGGAATCAGTAGGGGCACGAAGCGAAACCTGCAGTCTCCGAGACAGTTGAGTATATACGCTTCTCCTCTGAGATGCTCACTCAGGGTCACAAGATTTTCTTGAGCAACCCGCTTGACGAAGTCCTCTTTCTGACCTCCTCCGGCCAGTTCCTGTCACGCCATTCGTCCAGACGCACAACATCAGTAGGAGTTCGCAGCTTTATGTCGCGGGAACATTCTGCCTGGGCCAGCAAAAGCAGCAGCTGTTGCATCGACCAAGTCCTTATTCATAGATGACGCTCACGCTGGTCACTCGTTCAAAAGAGCTAGTGCGAGCACAGCTGATTGATGATGGCTCTGCTCAGTACAAGCAGAACAAGTGTCACGGGGTGACTGAATTGGCCTGCTCGCTTTCGCACCCGTGCATCCCAAGCTAACCCCAGCACGGACTGGCCTAAAAGGATAGGTTGCGGAACCAGAAGGAATGCCATTGCTAGCTGACCCAATATTACGGTCGAAATAAACCAATTCTATCTTGGGGTGTAGTACACCCCAAACCCTGTGCTGATTCCTAAGGCCCCTGTGTTAGCCTCTTTAACACGCCCTAAAACCCTAAACCCTAAAACCCTAAACCCTAAAGCCCTAAAGCCAGAAAGCCCTAAACCCTAAAACCCTAAATCACTAAAGCCCTAAAGCCCTAAGATTACCCTAAAACCCTAAAACCCAAAATCCTACACCCTAAAACCCTGAAGCCCTAAACCCTAAAACCCTTAAAACCCTAAAACCCGAAAGCTCTAAACCCTGCCATAAGGTGCAGCGAGGCTCTTCCCAGTGCCGGGTCCGGCCCTGATCAGCACGGGCTGGCACGAGTGAGCACCGTGGGATCTCCCTGCCGGTTTAGGCTTTTAGGGTTTTAGAGTTTTAGGGTTTAGGGTTTTAGGGCTTTAGGGCTTTAGGGTTTTAGGGCTTTAGGGTTTATGGTTTAGGGTTTAGGGTTTTAGGGTTTACGGTTTAGGGTGTAGGGGATGGCCGGATCAAGTCTCAGAGCAGAGGCCCCTGAACACTAAACCCTAAGGCTTTGGGGTTTTGAGGTTTAGGATTTGTAGGGTTCAAGGTTCACAGGGTTTTGGGCTTCAGGTGCGGTTTGGGGAGTTGCAGTTTGTTTGTTTGAGCCCTGAACCAACAAGCTTCAATTGAGAAACCGAGAACTCGTTAACGCCCTATACTCCGGTGAACATATATATATATATATACAGAAATGTACGTACAGTAAAAACGCTGATTGTAAACACACTTTACCGTCGACTTGCCAAATCTACTATATTAAAGATACCCCTTCAGCCCGAAGCGTCCTTGCGTAGTCTCCGGCCTTGGACCACGCGGCTCTTGTGCAGCAGCAGCGGGACCATCTCGGAGATGTCCCGGACCTCCCAACGACAGGGGGCTTTGCAGCCTTCAGATTTTCGACGGTCTTGATATCCCATCTTAGAAGGATCTTCGCTGTACAGTTTTACAGCAAACATTGTGCTTCATCGGTGTTACTGCTATCGTCTGCATCAGAGCCATCCTCTGACCGGTACGAATAAATACGCCGAGCTTTGTCAGCCGACCTGCTTCCAAGTGAACCATCAACCGAGTTGGACGAAACTGCAGTCGCGATTGGCAGCATCCTGTCCGCTGTGTTCCAACAGGCTTCCGCAACGAAAACGCTTGCCCACATGATCGTGATGATCGGCCATGCCAACAGCGATAAGAAGGCCGCTGCGCGAAACGGCATCAACAGCAGCAACGCAACCGCCTGGGACCACTGCTCATTCATCCACGCTGTCGTATGTGCCGCCAACAAACGATCAACTAGCTGCCAACAGCATGCCACGTACCGCACTCCACTGACGTCTTGTCGTGCATAGGCAATCACGAACCATGTGGCTAGAGCCACGCAGCAGCAAAGCAAGCTCAAGAAACTATGGACTAAGCGCTGGACCCTGCCCTGAACCTTCCGCTGTATCGTCCCGTTACTGTCGAGCTTGGCGAGACTGTAAATTGCCCAAGCACAGTCGGGAAGCGTGTGAAAGAGTTTCCAACTTACTATAACGGTGAGCGGAAGCACTTTCATTAAACGGGCATACTCCGGTGGCATTCTCAGGATGCTATAAATCTGCACTGTTGTGCCCATGAAGCACTCGAAGGTCTCGGCAGCCTTGATTTTCTTCAGCTTCTTGCTTTCTTTCCCGTTGTCCCTGACCTCCTTCAGACCATCGATAACTCCTTTAGTAAACAGCGGTGTAAAACCTGATGTCCCTTTGGACAGCAGCATGTAGGACATCAAAAGGCCCGCACACATGAAGACCGCGTAGTAGGGCTGGCCGCTTCGCAGGAAAGTCAAGAAGACCACGAGGTCCAGTGCTGGCCGAGCTAACAAAACCACGGCACGGGCCTCATCGCACCCTGGCCATCTGTCAAAGACACCGCCGGACCCGAGCAGCACCAAGCAAAGAATGATGTATGCAAGGGCCCATAAGTACACCAGTCCCTGCGAAGGTATGATTCGCCTTGCAAACGCAGCAACTTCCACCTTCAAGCAAGTGCCGTAGATAATGCGGACGGAAGCATTCCTATGTGTAGCAGTCTTGATGACGTGATCGTAGCTGAATGCATACGCGATGCAACTGCCTGGGCCGAGGCTATGTCGACACCACTGCAAGCAGGAGTCTACTTCTTCTACAACATCCGTCTGCAGAAAGCGCATGCAATCTGCCGGCAGATGAGAAGTATTGCGGAGCCGATCCTCGTATGAGTCGCTATTCCAAAGCTTCGTTTCGTCTGGGGCGATCAGCCCATCGATCCAAAATGCCACATATGAGTATGTCAGTGCAGCAACCAGCATGAAACCAATGGCCATTCCGATCATGCTGACCTTCCCCTTCCACCAGGAGTCCATGTCCCTCAGCCAGGCTTGCAACGAAGCCTTTCGTCGACATGTCTATGACACCATGAGGCTCCAGCTTGAAAGCTTCTTGGGATGGAAGTATTGCTCGGGGCTTATCGACTTCATGGGTGCTCAGTTTGTACGTCATTCACCTTATGTACAGCTCCGGGGCAAGCCCCTGACAGCTTGATCCGTGTGCAGCGACCATGGGAAGGTGAACAAGATTTTCGGTGCCTCTGACTTTGGAGCCCGAGACTGTACAACCCGGAGATGTTCCCTTCGGGATGCAAGGTGCTGCATGGGGGAAGAAGCAAACATAAATGCAGTTACACGTAGTTAAGTTCCCCTATAACACCGAGCCTCTGAATGCAAGGGTCCGGTGCCCGGCCTTCTCAAAGGACGAGTTTTGCACCTCGACTAGGTGACTAGGCAATCTACTCATGGCCAGCAGCCACCAAGGACACTGCACCCAATGCGCCTAAGGTACGTCCACCACATCGAAATCATAATCTGACGGGTACCAGGACACGCTCTTCTTTACAGCCGCCGAGGCCCGAAACCCAGGAAACTACATCACGAGCACACAAGCAGGCGCATTGCGGTCCGAGGAATCGTTCCCTTGAATAGTCTACACACGCACTCTTTGTACCAAGGCCCTCCTCTCCCTTTGACACACCTCTCCGGCAATCCCGAAACCTCAAGGCACATTGTCATCCAAGACACTCCGGAGATGGGTCGCCCCCGTTTGATGGAGCTGGAAGGCCTGGAAGCCGCCGGAAGAACTTAACGCGCTGTGATCAGGGGCCTCGAAAACCCTAAGCCCAAACAGCAAGTGTCGGGTTTAAGACAGCTGGTTGTTCATACTTACTGAGCAATGAGCAGGATTTAGCATATAGTAACGAGTTTGCTGCAAGATAGGAGGTGGTGAGCACTGGCAGCAGAAGCAGTCGCAGTCGCACAAGGCATCATAATATGAAACGAAAATGACCAGTATGCTTCCTGTCAGCGCAGCCTCTTTAACTCCAACATCTGCTGTTCGATCCATCGGGCTTTTTTGAAACATCTGCAGCTGAGGTTCAAAGCTGGAGACGATGTTCCATCAGAGTACTTGACGACGTATCCTGAGGCGGAAGGTCGCGGGGCTGTCGGGCCAGCCCTTGAGTCAAGGATGAGAGACACCTGCCTTCCTGGGCTTTGAAGTAACCAGGGAGGAAAAAGTATAAGCTTTGATTTCATAATGGCTACCTTGAGGAACAGGTACCAAAACAAGTGCTCAAGTATGGCACTCCAGAACCCAGCTTCTGCTTGGTTCCAGACTGAGGATGGCTTCCCCTAATCTTCCAGGTACCTACTATATAGGGCCCTTTTCGGGGCTCTAGTACCCTATATAGTAGGTACCTGGGGTTGGGGTAACATTAACCCAAAGCCCTAAGCCCTAATCCCTAAACCCTAGCATCACTCATGTTGTTCCCAGCCGACACCCCCGAAGCCTTCAACCCTAAACCCTAAACCCAAAGCCCTAATCCCTAAACCCCGAAACCCAAAACCCCACACCCTAAACCCCTAAACCCTAAGCCCCTAAAACCCTGAGCCCTAGGGCCTAAACCCTAAACCCTATAAACCCTTCAACCTACTGGTGTCTGTCAAGAATCGGCCGTGCTTCTGCAGGTGCTCGACGATGCCCTGCCCGTTGAAGCAGCACGCATATACTATACATACTATATATACTACCTATTTAATATATATAGTGCAGCATGCATATGGGTAGTTCTCCAAATTATGGTCCCAAATAGGTCCCCAATATAGTACGGCACCCTTATAAAAAAGGACCCTAAAGGGGACCCTAATTTAGAGAACTGCCCATATAGATCTTTAACAAAGCAGTCAGCTTCCATGCCGAGAGTTTCTGCATTCGGAAGACAGGGAGGAGCTGCCTCGCGGCCTTGCGCCCAGACACGATCTCCGAGGTGAAAGACGGTGTCCGAGATCCATTCCAAGTCGTCGAAGGCCATGTGCCTTTTGCAGGCATCACTAGCACCATGTGGGCTGCAGGGCAGCAGACTCCAAGACTGCCTCACACCCCAAGAGATCCTGTACGGGACTTTACTTTCACAGTCTTCGGCCGGGCCTAATGCTGTCCGCATCTTGATGCTGTCGCACCTGCCCGGCTTTCCGTTGCCGTCGTGCAAAGTTGAGCGGGTGCAGCGGAACATATATAAATCTAGCTGCTAGCTGTCGCAGTGTGATGCCATATTGCACCAGTCCCCTCTCCCACAACATGCCTCCATTTGCACCCGCACAATCTGCTCAGAAATGTCCACGCCTTGGCTAATCCGGGACTCCCCCTTCTGGCTCTCCAAGCAGGTGAAATGGGGGGAATACAGGACTCTAATATATTACCCTAAACAATAGGCTCCGTCTAATAAGGACCCCAAAATAAGGTACCCCTAGTTTTCGGAAAGTCTCAAATGACAAGCCAAGGCCGGTGAGCTGCGATTGCCGGTGATCGCATCCTCAATGTACCGTCCGTCCTCTTCAGGAAAGCTTGGCTGCAGGAAGTATATTTTGTTTGAAGCACCTAGAGGAGAGGAATGAAACCCACAAACGTGTCCTCCACCACCTTCTTGCAATACCTCACTGGTAACCGTATAAAAGACTGGCGCACTTGTGTGGTTGCAAACAGCTGAATAACAAGCTGCACGCCGTACGAACGGTAACCATACCTGCAGGCCTTTGAACATGGATCAAAAACTGACGGCACTGAAACTGACGGCACTGAGAGCGATATGCCTTGTTCATATGCAGTGGCAGCACGGATTCTCGAAAAGGCGGGCGGAGGCTGCGACTGCTGTCTTGCAAGTCCGGGCCGCTCGATCCGGGTCGCTTCGTAGTCTTGCAGGCTTGCGAAGCGCTGCAGGCTGTGGTTCATCTCCTCAGATTATCATATCATATTATATCATAATGCTACTTATCTTATCTTATTTTATACTCATATATTATACTCTAGTATAAGGAGCCTTGGCTTCCCTGCAAATCCCCTGCGAGGCCACTGCAAACGCCCAGCCTTCGGATACTCATACTCTGTCTATCTAGGTTTTAGGGCTTTAGGTTCATGGTTTATAGGGACTCTGAGTCTGCCGAGATGCATTCAAGTCCACCTCGTGTTCCTGCGACTCCGCTAGAAAGCACAGCGAACGCCGCAGAACTTCTCTCTGCCGGTTTGTGCAGTCCTCTGAAGCGCCGGCGGTTGTGTAGCGCACACCTCGTGCGAACCACAAGGCAGTTGTGACCCTATCTTTCGGCTGCATGTTGCTTTTGCGGCTTGTATTCTGCTGCATCTCTCTCTCTCTCTCTGTCGCTCTTCGTCCATAAGGCTTGGGGGACGGTTAAGGCCCCCCGGCCGCATGAGCCCCCCACATGTTATGGGGCTTTGTGGGGGCGTGAAAACTTCCCAGGTGACATATGGCAGGACAGGACGTACGCAAGATATTTGTGGCTACGCAATATGTTCTTCCGTGGGGTTGGACGCCTGCACGAATCTCCCTTTGCATGACCCTGTTGCAGAAGAATCTCGCAACAATATCAGATGCAAGAAAATGGTGATCCCCCTCTGGGTCATACTTTCAGCTTCAGTCAGAAAAGAGTCGGGAACCAACTCTCACTCTCCATCGTCGTCACACAAATCGAGGCCTCCCCTATCAAGCCGTTCCGCGCGCGGATGTGTAGCTCCCCTTTCCGGCCTTCGACCTGAATAATGCCAGTGATTCATTTCCTCCCAGCTGCGGCCAACCAGATGAACTGACTGCCACATGCATCCTGAATAATGCCACCCTCAGCCCCCAGTTCGATCATTTCCTGATGAACTGACTGCCACGTGCACGCATCTTCCTAACCGGGCGGAGGAAGGATTGGAGAAGACCAGCTGTACCTAGGACCTAGGGGCAGCCCACGTGCAAGGTCCAGAAAAGGCCAGACTGCCAAAGTCCTGGCATTCTGGGTCGAAAGCTGGCGTGCCATCACCAGCATTGCTCGCAAGCATGAGTCGAAGCTACAGACTCACCAACAACGCAACACTACAAATTCCAAAACCAGCACTTCCCTTTTCGGACATCAGCATCCTGCGGAGACTCCTTGTCTCTCTGTCTTTACTCTGTCTACTCTTATGCTGTACTACATCATACTACCGTAACGTAATACCCAAGGTTTTGCCAAGTGGCGGTGGCGGCTACCGAGGTGCCTACACTTCACACACAAAGCCGACTGTAAGTCGCGGGGGGCGTTTCTTGCAGCGTGCCTTCCCAGGTAGCCAAGCACTTCTGCCTGGACGAGATGCTCTTCGTCGTGGAGCAGCAGGACTTGGCATCCTTGCACACTGTGAATGGAACACCATGCCTTCGAACTGCTAAACCCTAAACCCTAAACCCTGAACCCTAAACCGCAAGTTGAGGCTTGCACCAGCAGCCCGCTCAACGGTGCTCGCCACCACGACGGTACTAGGCCGAGGATCCAGCATCTCCTCCTGCCAACCGAACTCAGCTAAAGGTTGCAGCATCGGACAGCAACGCAGCGATGTGCCTCTCCGCCGTCGACTTTCACGAGGACTTCCCCGGAATCCGAGAAGCTGACCACGGTTGCCAGGCGGTCCTTCAGCTGTTGACAGATCATATTCGAGCACCTACCCTAAACCCTAAACCCCTACAGGCACAAGGATGTCCTGCACGGAGGACGGCGAGGACAAGCCCAGACGCAGGCCAGGCTCGCTGGCAGCATATGCCAGCCTCACCCAACACGAAGTCTGTAGGGTTTAGGGGCCTTAATTCTTAGAACAGGTAACAAGGAACCCCCGACATAGCAAGGGTACAAGATTATGGCGACTCGCAAGTGAATCCCAGCACTGCACACACAGGCACAGGGTTTCTGGCCTTGTCGGTTTGACCCTCAGCCTCACAGTGGACCCACGCTTCCTGTCGCGAAGCTGTGCTTACCAGAGCTTAGAGAGGTCCGGGCATTCTCTCTGAAGAGCCTGGCATACTCCAAGGTCTCGCCAACCCTGCGAAGCAGTACTTGAACCTGACACCATGGCAGAGTTTCCAGAACTGAAGACGGATCTGAGCCCCGACAGTTGCAACTTTGTCTGGGATGCCGCGCCGTGCACATGCTGTCTGCATCGAGGATGCCCTCAGACTCCTGGTCGGTCGTTCACGCTTGAAGCCGACGAGACGCTGTGCTGCTGTTTCTCCGAAAGTAGAACAGTACTGCACTGCTGTGAATGAAGTTGTGCTTATGCCTCACGGACGGCAGGATGCTGAAGCCGGCGAACAGAACGATAACAGATGGCTATAACACTGCAAACCATCCAGCCTATCTGCTCCCAGTTCTGTTCCCCAAGACGCACGTGCTGTGAACCCAAGCCCGCCCTGGAAGCTCTATTAAGGAAGACGACGTGGCGAATCACTAAACCTTAAGCGGCATCTTCCACGGTGTAAGATTCGCCTATTAGGGAGTCTCGGGTCCAAAACAAACCGTGCAATGACATAGAGAAGAGCAGCAGCACAGGTCTCTTTTGCTGCTTCGACAAAGCAAACAGTGGGCATCGCATTTGTCTGACATTCGCAGCCTCAAAACCCCAGAAGCAAGAACTCCGTCTCACTAGAAATTTTGCGCATGGCCCAGTCCTGCCAGCCAGTCTCAACCCAGTCAAGACGTGCATCGAAGCCGTCCTTGTCCGGCTTCGTCGTCCTCAAACGAGGGCCACGAAACTTCCAGCCACAGAACGCATGTGCGAAATGTAGCACCTGGTCTCGTGAGAGTCGGTAAAAGTCAGGTCAGTTGGCCACAATGCGGGTCTCCTTTCAAGGCTCTTCCCGTTAAAGCAAGCACCGCAATCCGATGTTGCAGAAGTCGTCGTCGTAGCAGTAGGAGAAGCAGTCGTGGTCGTGGTCGGTGGGAGGTGTTGTAGCGGTAATTGTACTAGGAGTTGGAGCGGTTGAAACAGGCATCTAGATCCCCCTAAACCCGAAAATCCCCAACCGAGAACGAGCTCCCCAGTGCAGAGTCCTGGCATCTTCCACCGTTAGGAGCTCGCCGAGGTACCGCGCCTCCCCCGAGTCCAGGGATCCGTCCTAGGCCGCAACTATTAAGGATTCTTGGGTTTAGGGTTTTGGGTTCAGGGTTCAGGGTTTAGGGTTTAGGGTTTTGGGTTTAGGGGTTCTTGCGATTATGACTATGATTCTTTCAACTACACTTCTACGCTTGGCAAGTATCTTAATACTATCCGTGTATTGCCGGTGCTCATGCTGCCTTTTCTATGATGAATGGGAGGACCTGCTATCACGACCTGAGTACTATAAACTATATCCCCTGCGTAGTTCGGAGTGCCCACAGTGTCGCAAAGCAAATAGGTTCTCCAATTGCGACTACTGCCTGCACCAAGGCAACAACAACTACTACGACGACGACCACCACCACCCACCCACCCGAAGCCTACTATCGTTGCCAAAGCTGTTGTCTCAAGAGCCCGATTGCAACTTTTATCTTTGAGGGCAGGGTCTTGGACATATCATCACCGTCAGTTGGTCCTGTTTCGGTGCTGAGCTTCGTCCATGTGCCCACAGTCTAGTCCCAGAGGTGACCAGAAACCTGTAAACGCCCAGAAGCAGCCAGGACTCCACCAGATGAATGGGCCCAATCACATCCGCGGCAATGTCGGAAAGAATACCTCCGGAGAAATTCCCCAAAACCCGAGACCCCGAAGACCTCCCCTAAACCCTAAACCCTGAACCCTAAACCCTACGAAACGATGGGGAAGGCCGGGCGCCTTTCACATTGAAGACGAAGGCAGCCTCCCACCTCCGGTTCGCGCTTGAGCTTTCGTGTGTCTAATGGCAGCTGCAGGACAAGGAATCAGCTTGAGCCTTTATGTCTATGTTTATATATATATATATGGTAACCCCCCCCCCGGGACCAACCTCCGCCATGAAACGGA
>CAJNDV010035492.1:518-12172 GCA_905221635.1 Symbiodinium sp. CCMP2456
CAACCAACCAAACAACCAACCAACCAGCAAGCCAGCCAGCCAGCCAGCCAGCCAGCCAACCAGACAAGCAAACAAACAAGCAAACAAACAAACAAACAGACAAACAAACAAGCAAACAAACAAACAGACAGACAAACAAACAAACAAACAAACAGACAGACAAACAAACAAACAAACAAACAGACAAACAAACAAACAGACAAACAAACAAACAAACAGACAAACAAACAAACAAACAAACATACAGACAAACAAACAAACAAACAAACAGACAAACAAACAAACATACAAACAAACAAACAAACAAACAAACAAACAAACAAACAAACAAACACACAAACAAACAAACAAACAAACAAACAAACAGAGAAACAAACAAACAACCAAACAGACAGACAGACAAACAAACAAACAAACAAGCAAACAAACAGACAAACAAACAAGCAGACAAACAAACAAACAAACAAACATACAAACAAACAAACAAACAAACAAACAGACAAACAAACAAACAAACAAACAGACAGACAGACAGACAAACAAACAAACAAACAAACAGACAAACAAACAAACAGACAGACAAACAACCAAACAAACAAACAGACAAACAAACACACACACACACACATGTAGTTTCCGGTCAAGCCGGTCGTCGCTCTTCTTTGGAATTCATCATCTCATTTCTTTTCTTTCCTCTGTCGTCCTTTTTGCTAAACATTTACTGTATGGGAGCCTGTAATCGCTGAGCAAAGATCACAACAATCAGATCTAGATGCAAGTTGAAACTAGATGCAATACAACATTCTTGAGGCCTTTGTATGGAACCTGGAGGCCAATATTATATATGTATGAGTAAGACTCAGCACTAGTGAGACATCAACAGGTACAGAGCTATGCGTCCATAGCTCCTTCCACTTATTCCGCTAGCTTCGTTGGCTGGCATCACGGAATAGGCTGCCAGCCCCCTGCTCTTCAATCTGCTTTCGGAATCCCATGCTTCAACTCTGCTTCAGTTAACATACAAGTCACTCAGAATCCTTAGAAACAGGAGTTACACACACGCACACATGCACTAACAATAAAAACTAGGAGAGAACTCTAAGGCTGGGGGTTTGGGGTCTGAGGGTTTCGGGCATTACAGAGCACGGTTTCGGGGTCTAGGATTGGCTTCTCCGGAAAAAACCCTGAACCCGAGGCCCTAACCACCCCCCATGCCCTAAACACACCCCCTCGCCACAAAAGTCAGGGTTCCCGAATTTGCATGACTTCCCTATATAAGTCCTTGAAAGATGAAACTGTAGATTTGTTAGTGCGCGCCAATTCCTCAAAATCGCTCGTGCCCAAGCCTGAATCTGTGTCTTGAGGTAGGCTGCGCGGATGGACTCCACGCGCGCATCCACCTTGGCAACGTGCAATCGGGTATTTCGGGTGAGCAACTGAACCAATGAAACCATTAACCCCTGCCAGGCACCCTAAGCGGGTGTAAGGCTTAATTAGGACTAGGACTTGCAAGGACTCGGGATCTATGAGTTGGGGGAGTAGTCCTTCAGACTTGCGAGACATGCATCCAGACTTTGAGGATTTATGCATCCATATGCTCGATGGGGTTGCCGAGGGTTCCGGAACCTTGATTGGCCCCAACAACTTCAACTTGCCTTCAATCAAGCACCCCTCCCTAGACCTCAGAAACAAGAGGCCCAAATTAGTCCAACTAGTGGCCTGTAGTCTATAGTGTTCTCAAAATGTGTTTGAAAGTATGCTTCCCTTTTTTCACTTTTGTACTCCACTCCCAAAACGTCGGATTAAGGGGGCAAGCCGGACCAGGGGCAGCAGGTACTTGAGTAGTGGATCACTGCTGCTTGTGGCGGCTGATTAAGGCGTAGGGCTTAGGGCTTGAAGTTTTATGGTTCTGGGCTCAGGGACCTCACAGCGCCCTGCAGCCACAGCCTCTGCAGTGCACAACAGATGTACACACCGGGTCCCTGACGTTTTGCGACTCGATCCAGCTGACCTCAAAGAAGATCGGCATAACAAAACAACAAAAAACAAACTAAAACCAACAACCAAAACTACAACCCGGGGGCTGAAAAAGCTGACTACAGTTTTGCGATATGTTGTATTATTCAGCGATTACTCACGATTGCAGTGCGCCTCTTCCGCGGACTTACGGCGCTTGTTGCTCGGCTCCGCCTCCTGGATGGTCTGGCCTTCCTCGGAGCTTGGGCGCTCCGACTCAGCCTCCTTCTCTTCCATCAGTGTCGTCTTGCCCTCCTCACTCAAGAACTGGCACTCCGTCTCGGCCACCTGCAACTCCCATAAGCATCTTCGATAACATTGGCCTTGCAGCTCTTGACTTCAGGTCTAAGCAGTCTGATCACACGAAAGCTTCCGACGTCTTGCGACGGTCAACTACCTCAAAGCGAGTCATGTTCCGGATACCCGGTTTGACTGTCACAGGGCCATAGGATCTTTGGCAAAAACTTCGCAAACCAAAGCAAAGATCTTCATTGTTGTAACAGGGTTTTGGTATGTGGTGCTACACCTCTCTCTGTTTAGTTCTCTATATGAGGGTTACAGTTCCTCAAAACGTACGACGGAACCCGCTTAGAAAGAAAGGAACCCTAAAAGGGACCCTACTTTAGAGAACTACCCTTTTGGGGACATAATGACGAGAAAGGAGATCCCAGATTACATGATGCGGTCCTGCCAGGGGTTAGGGGGTTTAGGGGGTTTAGGAAGTTTAGGGGGTTTAGGGGGTTTAGGGGGTTCCAGGGGTTTAGGGCGTTTAGGGGGTTCAGGGGGATTAGGGGGTTTGGGGGATTTAGGGGGTTCAGGGGGTTCAGGGGGTTTAGGGGGTTTAGGGGGTTTAGGGGGTTCAGGGGGTTTAAGGAGTTCAGGGGGTTCGGGGGGGTTTAGGGGGTTCTGGGTTGAGGGTTTAGTTTTTAGGGTTTAGCCGCAACACACTGACTTCCTTCCGGCAATCTTAAACAGCGGTGGTATGAAGCTGACAAGCTTGCCTCTTCATTAAAGCTCCCCTGAGAAGGCAAGTAACAAGGCCAGAGCCGCCTAAAATCTAGACTACCCATAGGCCCCATAGTAGTTCCTTTTTGTGGCTTATACTTAGGATCCTATTCGGGAATCCCAAAAAGGACTATTGGGGCCTACGACTACGCACTTCCAACACCATTCATCAACTTCTCCCCTAAAGCCCAAACCATTGTATTAAGGCATCGAGCGCGAACCCGGGATGTGCGGAAGGATCCGTCTGCGTCCGGCGACATCTCACAACTCCTGAGCCCTTAACTGTCGAGCCTAAACCTTATAAACCCTCAACCCCTAAACCCTCAACCCGAGAGCCCTCAACCCCTACGAAGAAAGACTAGCATCCCAACACTCCAGGAAGTGACAGGTTCGCCTCTCAAGATCAAACTGAGGCCAAATCCAAAGATTGGGGCTTCGGGTTTAAAAATAAGGGTTTACGGTTTTGGGGGTTTAGGGTTCAGCAGTTTAGGGGTCAGGGTTTAAGGGTTTGGGGTTTAAGGTTGGATATCGGAGAACTAACATCCTCCGGAACTGTGGGGCGTGCCATCTTCTGATCGCTGGCGAAGTCCACGTTGCTCTCAGCGGACCACTTCTGGATGAGTGCCTGGATTATCAAGCCCTGGCAATTTGCGTATATCGTGGATTACTGGATACATTGGATTACTAGCCCCTGTCCGCTTTCAATCGCATCCACAGTCCAACAATTATGGAAGGATGAAGGCGTACGACCTACAGGGGCTCACAGGGTCACTGTTCCCTAAGGGTTGCCCAAATGGTATATATGTTGGCCTTAAATCGGCCTTCAAGGTATATTTGGGCCAAAGTATCTACTACTATTCCCTAAGGCCCTAAGGGTCCATGTACCCAAATAGTAGAACATTGGCCCTAATGTAGTCCCTATATGGGTACTTTAGGGCCAATGTTCTACTATTTGGGTACATGGACCCTTGGGGATTGGGGTACATGGGCCCTTAGGGGTTGGGTTCAGTTGCTGCACTGCAGCATCCAGTTTATCCGCAACACTAATTCACAAGCTCTAACCAGGGACCCTGCCAAGATACTCTTTGCAGATACGATAAACCCACGATGAGCCCAAACGGTCCTATGCAATTACTGCTATGGGGGATACTTCTCTAAATCATGTACAAGTAATTCGTAACATAGAAGCCCTACATTCTACTTTTTAGGTACGTAGGACCCTTTGAGTAGGTCACACTTATAGAGCCTAGGCGGTCCGGGTGCATTTTCAGGCTTCGAGGGTCAGGTCTGTAGGGGTACGGTCCTATGAACCTCAGAGCCTTGACTCCAGACCGGAACTAGAAGCCCTAATTAATGTAGGGGCCTGCATAATGAGAATAAGGTTTCGGGGAAACTATTCTGTACTGAAAATATGGAAGAATAGGTGTAATTATACAGGCTTTTACATTAAACACGGTGAAGAGCGCCAGGAAGACCCCACCAGAAACCCAGAAATCTCAAATCCAAATCTCAGAACCCAGGCAATCCGCAATGTCTGAATTCAACCACTAAATAGCTTCCGAGACGGGCATCCTCAACCGAGGGAAGATTGAGAACCTCTGTGGAAAATCCGAACCTAGAGGGTTTAGACGTAGGGTTCCGGGCTCCAGGTGTAGGGTTTAGGGGACATCCTCGACCCTCTCCCCTACCTTCCTCCCATGAATGTTGCCCTGTCCTCCAGCAACCAGAAGCCGAGCTGTGTTTACGATTTAGGGTCAGCGGCCTCGCCACCCTTGTGAGTGA
Source organism: Symbiodinium sp. CCMP2456 (assembly GCA_905221635.1). Classification (NCBI taxonomy): domain Eukaryota; class Dinophyceae; order Suessiales; family Symbiodiniaceae; genus Symbiodinium; species Symbiodinium sp. CCMP2456. The sequence continues at coordinate 5,322 of CAJNDV010035492.1, forward strand.
GAGATGGGTCGGCTTTCTGCAAGCGCTTGATCATGTGGTCCTGTAGGGTCGGCCCTAGGGGTCCAAGCACCTTATCATCCTATACTCACCGGGTGAAAATCTACACCACTCATATCCTAAAGAACCAATATCTAAATATGGTCTGTGTATATGTACTCTCAAGCCCAAGTATATACTATATAGGCTTAGGGACACTATCCGAAGATATCCGAAGGGTCCAAAATTTCAAGGGCTTGGTTTTTAGGGTTCCATTAAGGGCTCCTAAATACCTATATGGTAGATTGCAGGGTTTCTTTTGTAGGAATGGGTATTATGATTTGGGAAAGCATCCCACATAAGGCCCATAACTGTACCTAGGACCATTTGGGCCATCAAGCCGGGAGCCCAAATCCGGGAGCAAAGCTTAGGTTTTAGGGGCTTAGGGCGGTAGGGGTTAAGGGCTCAGGGCTTTAGGCTTTAGGGTTTAGGGGTTTAGGGCGGTAGGGGTTAAGGGCTCAGGGCTTTAGGGTTTCTAGGGTTTCTAGGGTTTTAGGGTTTATAGGGGTTGAGGGCTCTAGAGCAGGGCTTTGGGCTTAGCTGTTTCGGGGCTACGTAAGCGTTCAGGGTTTAGGGTTTCAGGGTTGAAGGTGCAAACCCCTAGTTGGGCTCCTGCAACATCCTCCTCTTCACTCGCCAGAAGAAATAGCGGCGAGAGTTCTTCCTGCAAGCCGCTAGTTGGTCTTGGTTTCTTCGGTGGGCATCCAAGTATCTTCAGTCATCATACTGCCCTAAATCAAACCGAAACCCACAGATACTCTTCTCCCAAACCCAAATACCCAATCATTACGCCATCGTGCACTTGAGCTTTTGACTACGTTAAAGGACTTTAGTTCATTCATGGCTGCCTGCTCATACATGTCCGTCTTCTTATTATGCCTTATAAACCCGATGATCAATTGCCGCACTGGTTTCGCACTCGCTACTTGGAGTCTTCGGGATCCACAGCGCCGATGCTGTTTGCGTAGCAAGGCTTCTGTTGGAGAACATCGGTAGTAGATCCGAGAAGTCGATGGCGTTTGAATCTAAAGCCCGGAACCCTAAACCACAAAATCTACAAGCCGTATAACCCTAAATCCAAAAAACCCTAGACCCTAAAACCCTCAAGACTAAATCCTATACCCAAACCCTAAACTCTAAACTCTACAGCCTCAACGCCCTGAGCCCAAAACCTAAGCCCTAGTCTAAAGCCTCAAAGTCAAAGCCCTGAGCCCCAAACCCTACCACCTAAGCCCTTCCCCCTAAACCCTAAACCCTAAACCCTAGCGCCTCACCACCCTGAACTGAAAATGCTCACACCCAACACCTTGAGTCTTTTGTTTTAATGCGAGCCTACTTCGGGATGCAAAAGCACAAGGTTGAGCTCTGAGATGCATACCAGACGGTTTAGGGTTTAAGGCTTTGGCTTTGGGTTTAGGGTCTAGGGTTCTGGTGTAGGGTTTAGGGTTTAGGGTTTTGGTTTAGGGTTTAGGGTTTAGGGCTTTGGCTGAGGGTTTAGGTTTAGGGTTTAGGTCTTTGCTTCAGGGTTTAGTAATCTAGGGTGTAACAGCTTTTTCGGATCGGAGCGGGGGAATTGGGTGGAGGTTGCGAGGTTGAGGACCCTAGAATGTGGTGCACTTGGGCTTCGGCTTCAGTGTCTGGAGGCTTTTGAGGTTTGGCTTAGGGGTTTCTGGATTCAGTCTACAAACCCAAACCCCAATTGGTAAACTCTGGAACCCAAAATCCGCAAACCCTAAAACCCTAAGGCCAACTGTCAGTAAACCTTCCCATTCTACAACGGCTTTTGACCACGTTTTAAGCGAACTGCAAACACTCAAGCCTAAAATTCTATACCTTCCACTGAATCCGCAAACCAAAACCTTAGTACTGGTGTGTCGGAATTCAACGGCTCTCCCGGAACCCCAGATATTTACAACTCATCCCCGAAGCTTACAGCCTTAAACCCTCATCCCTGAACCCTAAACTCTAAACCTACAGCCTTAAACCCTCATCCCTGAACCATTCAAGCGTCTCTCAGCCACGCTTTGTAGCCTAAAGCTTTGAACCCTCACCCCGAGCCATGAAAGCCAGACCTCCTGAGAGGGATGGCTTCAAGGAGCCCCTTTAAAGGAACCCCTTAAATCCCTAAGGGTCCACGTGCCCAAATATTAGATACTTTGGCGCTTATGTACCTAAATAAGGACTACGTTAAGGCCAAAGTATATTATATACCATTGGGGCACGTGGACCCTTAGGGAAAGGATCTCCTATTTTCAGAACCCCTTATACCATAAACCCTTCAACTCTAAACCCTTAGAGGGATCGCTTCAAGGAGCCCCTTAAAGGAACCCCTCCAGAGGATCCCCTACTTTCAGAACCCGGAGTCCAGTCGATGCTGTCGCGGATGACGTTCTTCGCCTTCATTCGCCCCGCTCGGTCGTGCAGGTCCGCGAAGGTGGTCTGGCAGGGTTTTGGGTTCAGGGGTTTAGGGGTTTAGGGTTTAGGCGAGGGGGTTGGGAGACTAGGGTTCAGAGCCCTGGGGCCGCAGGGGTTTGGGGGTTTAGGGTTACAGGGGTTTTGGCACACTGAGGATCTGACCTACCTATCGTACGGGTTTAGGGTTTAGGGGTTTAGGGTTACAGGGGTACCCATAACATGGCGTCATACAGCTGGCTAAACCAAACAAAAGGAACTACAATGGAGGCAGGGTTCACATTAACACCCCAAACAACCTGCCCATTATATGAGGTATTTAGGCTTTGGTGGTGTTTAGGGAGGGTTCAAAGGTACATTAGTTCATTCGACATATAACAACTACGTGTCTATGAGGGAATAACGTCAACTAACCTTTCAAACATAGCCTTTCTTATGTGGGTTGAGGGTTTGGGACCTAGCCCAACACAAATATATTCAAAACAAGACGAAAGCACCCAGGTAGTGCGCTTTGCCCGAAACGATTGAAAGTATTGGGGCTTAGGGATAGCTGGAGTCAGAAGAACCTGCCGTTTTCAGGGCTCCTTATGATGGTTTCTATATATGATCCTGACAGAGGTCGTTTTTTGGGGCCACCGGTAGGGTTTAGGTTCCGAGTCTACTTACAGCTTGGAGATTCGGGTCTTGAAGTCTTACCTGAGTGTTCAAGTACAGGAGCCCAAACAACTATACTCCAATTTCTGTTGGCTGCTTCAAGGTGCAAGTACCTGGCATGTTGACTGGAACTTAGAGCTTTGCAACGCCAAGAAATACACTACATAGTATCATAGTCTTCCATATGAAGCGGAAGATGAGACCGGAGGGACAAGGATTTGGAATCCAATGCGGGGCCTTAGCGACTTAGTGCTCAGAATGGGGTTCTGCGGAAATTCTTATGGTTGGTGAATCTTCCTTACAGCTCATACGGCCTTGTTGCCTCCTTGTAACAACCTTCATACGCCCTACAGAAAGTCCTATACTACCATGCCAAGACCTTACAAAGCAACCCGAACACTACCCAAAGGGACCGAAGTACCTACATGGTAGAATCTAGGGTTTCTGTGTTAGGAATTACTATTAAAACGATTTGCGGAAGCATTCCGCATATAGGCACCCGAAACCCTAAACCGTTCAATTTAAGGAACCCTAAACCCCAAACCCGTAAAGGATCCCTAAACCCTTAAAGGAAGCATCCCACACAGCAATACATAATGTAGGGCTCTCAATAATTAGAATAGGGTTTTCGTGTATATCATGCTATAATTTTAATAAGGCACCCCAAAAAATAGTATAGGTAATCACTTAGGCCCCTGTATTAGGACCCTTTGGGGATTAGCAGTGCGGGATACCCGGTCCCCTTCGGAGGCCCACGCTTAGACGGACTGATGACCTGGAGCAAAGAGCCCGACACTCTCAAGCGTAGGATTTTTTTGTGTTTTGGTTTAGGGTTTAGTAAGGGTTTCTCAATTAAGAGTTTAGGGCGCAGGATTTCAGCGAAGAACGAAAAACCTCAAATCCAAAACCCAAAGAAAGCCCGAAACCCTCGCTCCAACTTGTCCCTATATTTAAACCCTAAACCCAAAACTCTAAAAGCCTAAACCCTTTGGGGCTCTGGCCGCCACGGAGGTGTACAGGGGAAGCCTCGGTAAAGATCTGCATACACCGTAGGGTTCACGGGGTTTTGGGCATAGGGCTAGAGGGGTTTAGGATTCAGGGGTCTAGGGTTTAGATTTAGGGTTGAGTTGGATTTTAGGTCCAAGTACCCAAACAAGCCATTGGGAGTTTAGCACTTGAAAATGGAAACCCTGCGTTGGGGGGCCCATTATGCTATAATTACAGTAAGGAACCACCAAGATAATATAGGTCATTATTAGGGCGCCTTTGGTAAGGCTCCGAGGGTCCAGGGCTTGAGCATTCTCGGGCTTAGGGCCCTGGCTGGGGGTTGTAGTCTAGGGTTTTGGGGTGTTCGTATTGACTGTTTGGTGTTCTTCGGGACTGTGGAACCTTTAAGCCCCAAACCCTAAACCTTAAACCCCAAACCCTAAACCGGATAAGCCTCTGAGCTTTCTAAGGCCAAAGTTACCCTAAACCCTAAACCCTAAACCCTAAACCCTAAACCCTAAACCCTAAACCCTACTATCGTCTGTTCAGCTGTAGTTCGGCTCTAAGCATCCCGGGAGGCTTTCCCAGAGCGCGCCCATATAAATACTGTCATTATGGAATTAGGTCCCACATAACCACCCCATTGTGGCTTTGGGGACCTACTTCAATAATAGTAGTTTATACGGAGCCTGCTCGGGGACTTTCAAATTTAACCAAGCCCGGTTGCCAGAAGGTTCTCAATTACAAGCCAATGAGGATCCTAAACCCTAAACCCTAAACCGCCGTGGACCTTGAAGCCTGAATCCCTCAGCTTTAAGCTTCAAGCCTTAGCCCAGCACCCTGGGTGTAAGTCCCAAGACCCAACAAAAGGCAACTGCTATACAATTGCAGCTACTACGACCCGCCCTTGAACTTCGAGCCTGAAGAAGCTTTGGGTAGATATACCAGGCCTTTAGGCTGTTTTGAGCTTCAGGATCAACTTCTCACTAGCAAATTTCGGCAGCACAAACCCATAATATCAGAACGTGAGCCTGGCATGAACTCATGTTTTCAGCCCCGTCCGCGCGACAGAGCATCGACGGCTTCAGGTGCCGGGGATTTTGATTCCCGATGTAGACACTCAGGACCCAGAAAGATACCTTAGCGATCCTCCCCCATAGTAGTCAGCTTGTAAGTGGGATCCAGGATACCTTGGTTATCCTGTTCACTGGGCCGCTCCCTAGGTTTGGGATTGACGTCGAAACTGTCATGTGTAAGTTTTCTGAGGGCTACCATGGGGGCCCCAATAATTACAGCTCAGGATTGCGGGGATATGATTATGGTGCAATTATAAAGTGACGACCAAAGGAAACAAATGCTACTTCTTCTGACCCCCCCAGGTTGATGTAGGGACCTTCATAATTAGAATAGGGTTTGGGTATATCATACTACAACTATAGTCAGGACCCCACCAAATAGTATAGGTTTATTAAGGCGCTAGACCCTCAACCCTAAACCCTATACTACATCCATGGCAGGCTCACTTTGAAGGGGTTGGCCATCAGCTTAGGACGGCCCAGCCTCTCGGCGAAGCAAAGAGAAGTGGGTCGAGGGTTTAGGGTTTGCTTTGCTTGCCTATGTAGCACATAACCATCTATACCAAGTAAAAAATGCCACAAGCCGCTGCATGCACAACCGTAGTATAGTATAATGTAGTATATAGAATAGCAACTCCTGGTCTTGAAAGGGACTTATCCTTAAAGGTCCTAAGTACCTACGTAGTCGAATGTGGGGTATCTGTAGTATGCATCACTATAATGTTTTGGGAAAGTATCCCCCGTAACGGTGCTACTAGGACCCTTTGGGTATGACCCTTTGAGGGTTCAGACCCTAAACCCTAAACCATTAAACCCTAAAGCCCTCAAACCCTAAACCCTGAAACCCTAAACCCCTACACCCTGAAACCCCTTAAAGCCTAAACCCCTAAACCCCAAACCCTACAACCTCTAAACAGGTATTTCGGATTTGCGGTGTCAGAATTCGGATTGCAATGCACGGGGCTTGGCAGGTGACGACCTTCAGAGAGTTGCACACGGCGTTTGCAAAGATATTTTAGGGTTTTAGCACAGATACAATCTCAACGAAAACATATATGTTATCATATATATATATATAAAACACATACATATGCTGTTTATGAAAATATTGGTGTGCATATGGTTTTGTGGTTTGTCTGGGGTTCTGAACCTTTGGCACCGTGGGAAGCACATGCTGCTAGCCCCCACCTGAAACCCAACAATCGTCATAACAAAAACAGGTTATGACCCTGACTATCCCTTAGTTACAGTTGCAGTGCACAACTCTTGAAATAATAGGTATTGTTGTAGCCACAAGCAATCACGGGCTGGGCTGAAGCAAACAAACGCAAGCTGAACCCGCCAGCTTCAATCGCGAGTTCTGGGACGGCAGAGACCATGTTTTTTCGTAGTAATGTGTATTTTTCATTCTAGTAGCATATAAGATAATAAGGAACCCCAATAAGGAGCCATACGCCATGATGCTGATCATTACCCTAAGGGTCCATGTACCCAAATAGATGTACTTTGCCCTTAAAGTAGTTCCTATATAAGTACTTTGGGGCTAATGNNTGGGTACATGGACCCTCAGGGTTACTCAGTCTCACGCATGTGCCCATCATTTCCGCTCTCTCCCAGACCACGGAAACCGGATGCAAAGATGGGCAAGGCCAGCCCGAATCTTCCTGCAAGGGTTTGGGGTTTAGG
>CAJNDV010035493.1:15600-25833 GCA_905221635.1 Symbiodinium sp. CCMP2456
CAAGTCCGTTTCATACGAGGGTAGCTCCATCAGTTCTTTAATGTCGTCATCCGTGAAATTCTGAAGGCTCTCATGCAGCGTCCTTAAGGCCTCAGCGTCCCACCTGTCGGCAGTAAGGGCCATCTTCACTTGGTCACTCAACTCCCCGCCTGCACGAAACCACCTCAAATGGAAAAGCTTAAGTGCACCAGGACCAAATGGATCCTTGCACTCAAAAAAGATGCTGTGCTTCAAAGTTTTCATCGCCTCAGTGCTTGTGATCTGGAAAGGTTTACCATTAGCAATAAGGCCCATGTTCGTATAATGAAAGACTCTCACTGCCAGCACTTTGGTGAACTCTCCAAAAGGCATGTCGTTGGGCGATCTCAAGTCATATGGCCCTGGAAAGGGAATCCTTCTTGTTCGAGTGCCGGTCAAGAGAACCCTGCACTTTCTAAGCGCCCACTCCTCTCCGTTCCTGGCCCCTTGAAGAACAGCCGCATAAAGTTTGCCGTAATTTTTCTTTTGAGCACCAACCGGGGCATCAAAACCCGGGTGTCTGCTTAGCTTCATGTCAAGTGCCCGAAGATGCTCCGTTTCCCCCGTAAGGATGTAACGCTGAACGTGAGACTCAGCTTCAACATATGTGTCCCTCTTCACTTCTTTCAATTCTCTCTTCCACAATCTGCGGAGAAAGCCTTCACACAAGCCATCAAGTGCAGTGTTTAGGGTTTAGGGTTTAGGGTTTAGGGTGATCCTTAAACTCCATGGAACCGAAACCCCAAGGAGAGCCAAGGACCACCCAAGTCCTAAACCCTAAAACCCAAAGCCAAAAGCCCTAAGGACCAAAGCTTTATAAACCCCAAGGACCCCAAAAGCTAAATCCCAAACCCCAACGACGCAAACCCTAAGCCATAAACTGCAAGGACCCAACACCCCAAGCCCCAAACCCAAGTCTACAGCACCAACCATGAAGCCCAGCAGTCCGGCATAGAACCGGAGACCCCAAACACCAACCCCCTGAACCCCTATAAAAACCCTTAAGCAAGCCCTGCAAGTTTAGGGTTTAGGGTTCTGAACCCCATAAAAACCCCAGGGCAAGCCCGATAAATGACCCACAGAGCTCTTTATAGCTCGCAACACAACACCTCTAAAGCACCCAAACTCTTCATTGCCCTGTGGCCGGCCGCGCGAACTCGGGCGGCGCATCGGCGAGCAAGGAGCCAATGGGGGCGTCCAGCTTCCTCGTCTGTCGCGTCGGATTTAGGATTTTGGGTTTGAAACCCTGAACTCTAAACCGCGGATATCTCTGGGGTTCTATGGGGGCTTTCTAGTATTCTGAGAGGGATATTCAAGGTTTTACAGCCTCGAAACTTTTGTGCTTGGAGTCTACAAGCTTTGTGGGCTTGTGGCTTTTGGGTTTCAGGCTTCGGTGTTTCGGATATTGAGCCCTTAATTGTGGTCTGGGGGGTGTATACATACATACATACATACATACATACATACATACATACATACATAGATACATACATACGTGCATACATACATACATACATACATACATACATACATACATACATACATGCATGCATGCATGCATACATAGATACATACATACGTGCATACATACATACATACATACATACAGACAGACAGACATACATACATCCTTTTTACATACATGACATACACACTCACACATTCACAACTCGTGTCTAAGCCTTTTGAGCTTTTGCTCGGGTTAAGGCAACTAACTAGGAGCTGGGGCTTTCGGGTTCACACTTGTGCCGTGTAACCGTAAGGCCAAAGAAAGACGCAAGGTTGTTGCAATGCCCTCAGCCCTAAATCAACTCTGTCTGTCATATTTCATCTGTTCGTCAATCTGAAAAAACTTACACTCATGTATATTCATGGAAACTTTGCGAAAAGAAGTAAATGTTGTTCTTTGATAAACCCTAGACCTAAGCCTTAAGCCTTACGCCCTACACCCAAAACCCCAAAACCCTACAGAGTAAACCCTAAACCCCTGACCCTAAACCTTAAACCCAAACCTCCACACATTAAAGCCTTCCTTCAGCACGGGCTTTGCGTGAATGCCGGCACATTAAACCCTTTTTTGAAACCCTAAACCCTGAACCCTTTTTCAACCCAGACTCTAAAATCCTGAACCCTAAACCCTGAATCTCATAGGAGACCGACAGCTCCCGGAGGGGACCCGGAAGCTGCACCGTATGTGGAGGAAATTGAAAGTGCAGGGCTGGCGGGATGTAGACATAGGGGCGAGAACAACTTAACCTCGAATGACCTACTTCATTGAGGACTGGTATAAGGAAATCATGGTAAGTATAGGACAAAGACAGGTTTTCTAGGGTCCCGGTACGGTATAGGATGTAGGGTTGTGCTTTGGCGCCGGTGTTGGTGGAGCCGGCTCGACCTAAATATGCCGCTCCGAAGGCTTGCGCCGCGGACCGGAGCTCTCCGCTAGACCCCGACACCTAAATTTACCAGTGCAAGGGCCTTGGGGTAGTGTTAAGGACCTTAAACCCTAAACCCCAAACCCCAAACCCTAAATGTTAAGGAGCCCACAGCGATTGAACGGTTTAGGGCATAGGGTCCCCTACCAACAACTCGGGGATTTACGACTTCGGCGTGAGGGTTGCCGGTTTTAGCGGCTCAACGCCTCGGGCTTGAGGCCTAGGGTTTAGGGTTTAGGGGCTCTCACTCTCGCACACGCAGGCAAGGCTGGGTTTAGGGGTTTAAGGGTTTCGGGGTTTAAGGGAGGGTTTGGGGTTTGGGGGTTTAGGGTTTAGGATTCAGGGTTCAGTGTGCACACGGAAATGCCGGGCACGCGTCTCCGGCGGGAGATGGGCCAAGACTGCCGGCAACGAGGGCGCCGCATCTGCAGCGGGTGTAGCGGCCTGTCAGGACCAAACTTCGAGCAAGGAAGGGGGGAGTGGGGTTAGCGTCAGGGTCCTTCTGTTAAGGCGCACATTACTTAAAGTTTACATAAGAGTCCCATATGTCGAGGGCGTAGAACCCAGACGAGCCACTGCCCCAGAATACCGTTTGCGAAAGAGTGACTCGGATAATGCTGGTTACGACAACTGTAGCGACAAGAAACAAAAGCAATGATACTGCCAGCAACTGCATTGAAAACAACGACTCTAAGAAGGACTCATAAGCAACGGCCCTGCTAAGATGAAAGTACAAAGCCAGTTGATACAGTACAGCTCGATGGCACTTGTGTCCTTCGGGTTTATGGCCCGGGCTTTGGGGTCGGGACCCCGTTGGACTACCAGTTACAACAAGGCACCTCTTGTTCACCTCGCTTCAACACCCTGTTGGCCCGAAAACATGTGCCTTGCTCAGTCTCAATCCAACGTGCAACGGATCACATCCCAAAACCCATGGAAGGTCTGATATCACTCGTGGACGATATTCTCAGAATGCAAAGGAAGCCACCGGAACAAACCGGAGATCGTATACAAAAGACCAAGCGGGACAGGCAGGAAGGAGGTATGGCACACGACGCTACTAGATTGTATCTAAACATTCACCAACACCCTCAAACAGAATCTCAGGATTTGAAGGGTTTCGTTTTTTGTTACCAAGGTCTAGGTTTTAGGGCTTGAAGATTTTTTGTTTCAGGATTCCAGGCCAGGCCTTTTGTGCCAGGAACCGCTCCTCAGGGAGAGAGCTTGTCGCGGAATCCGGGGCACAGTAGCGAGAAAAAACAATCTTCAGAATCCCCTATAGGAGGGATGTATTTCCAGGTTTGTTTTCGGTCTGGGGCAGGTTTTGATAAATGAAGGAGATCTAGGGAACTAATGCTCCGGGGGGTGCAAGCCTCCCGTTCAGAATGAAACTCTTCCTTTTGGCTGAGGCTTGCGCAGTGTAGAAGCCTGCATAATTGCCATACTATTTCTGGCTCCGTATTGAAATGCCAAACTAGATTATCGTATAACTACCGTATAACAGTTTAACCCAACACCCCACTCTATCTATGAAGGCACCTGCATTAGAGCCGGTGGGCTGCCAGCATTTCCATGAAACGTTCGGAACAACAAGATGTATCAGTGTTGCGGAACTTCATGCAAAAGGGCGCATAGGGCATTGGGCAGCTTGTTTGACCATAACCTTCGTAACAAGCCAACATTGGGTTCTACATGGATGTAGACTAGCTCGGGTTTTGAGGTACTTTAGCTGCCACATGTAAGAGGTGGTGAACTATTGAGATTGACCGAATACTTCCTGACCCCCCGAATCCTATTCCTAAACTCTGCACCTGAACGCCTAAGCCCCCAAATCCCAGACCCCAACCCCCACCTTACATTCAATCAATCTGAAACAGACACCTTTCTTAGCTCAGGCCAGCAGCCCAAGCCAAGTTGGAAGTCCCGCATCTCGTATCCCCCACACAGGATTGCTAGTGCGAGGCTTCTGCCGGCGCTTTCTTCAGAAAAAGATTTACACCATATTCTGCAAACATGCATGATACTCTCAGAAAGAAGGCCGAGCTTCCTTGGCTGCTTGACGAATGGCCGCCAGCTGGGGGTCAACTTTTCCTCAGCTCGCTTTAGGCACGGTTTCGGCTTCAGGGTGCAGGTTCTTACGGTTTTAAAGGGCTACTAACAAACCTTTATGGACAGACTGCCCTATGTCTCAAGGCTCCCGTCTGTCAGTGCTGCAGCAACGGTTCCTTCCTTCATCGCACTCCGAATTCGCAAGAGAAAAGCATCATCAGCTCAAAAGCCACCAACTCCTGTCCTTTGCCCAACATCGCAAGCCAAAAAGTCTGCATCCCGGCCTGAACACCTACAACATCAACCCAAATGAGACAGCCGAACTGGTCAAACCATGAGGCCTAAACAACAGAAGCCACATGGCCCAACCGGCAAAGACGAAGTCGCAAACCCTGAAGCGATGCACTGGCTGTCTCTCTCTCTTTCTCTTTGGCTGCCTCTCTCCATCTCTCTTTCTTTCTGTGAGTCAGACGGGTCACCTCCTGGCAGAAGTCCATACATGTCTCTTCTCTCTCCCTCTCTCCCAAAGGGCCCAAGTTATAGTGTAGTATATACTTTGGGGGTCCAAATACCTACATGGACCCTAAACCCTAAACCCTAAACCGTGCTTGGACCCTTTGGGTCTCTTGGAGATCCCTGGTTAGGCTGCCGAGTCTCTCATGGTGCAAGGTGGGCCTTCCAGGCTCGGCTGAGGCCGTGTGTGCTGCCGAAAATGTCGCCCTATGCTGTCGAGTTTTGCGATTTAAGGTTTAGGGCTTAGGGTGCTTGATGGAATGCTTGAAAGGAGACTAACCCATCTTATTCCTTAGGGTTCCGTAGGAGTTACAGTTACAGTATCAGATCCGCGACGTAACTCAAATCCGAATTTGCAAAAAAGCAGACGTTAATTGTAAGGCTTCAACTGTTTGAACCTAGGTGCTTCGATGCTGTGCTGAACAGTCCATGAAGTCTTGCTTGGCTTGAGATATTGTTGCGAGGGTGCACAGCAGATCATGGCCCGAACCAGCGAGGATTGCGGCGTTTCATGCTAAGCGCCGACGATTCGGCAAGGTCGCGATAAGCCACAGCAGCCAAGTCCTCAATTCCTGAACAGAGAACGAATTATGTCACTCTTGGGCATTCAATTCTGGAAAATGCGGAAACATACTGATTGCCAAAAGCCCTCGCTATGCTACTTCGAACTACACCCTTCCTAAACAAGAACACAGTGAGCCCGTACCCTCAAGAGTCAAACCGTACAAGGTACAAGACTCTCGCCCGTGATTCCTGGTGCCACTCTCCAACACCCACTCTACAACCGAGTCCTTGAACCTCTATGTCGTCGCACTCTGTGGATTCCAATGGCACTCGTGTATAGCCGTCCTAAGCCAGCCTGAAGCCAAGCCCCAAAACCTTAAAGACACGAAGCCCTGAGACCCCCCAAACCCTCGAGCCCTAAACCCCAAACCCTTGAGCCCTAGTTTAAACCCCACGTAACCCGAACATCTGTGAGGCCCCCACTCGCCCTTCTTCCGGTGGATATTTGCCAGCCTTTTATGGTTTAGGGTTTAAGGCTTAGGGTTCTGGGTGCTAGATGTGTTTGTGTGTTGGTTAGGACTGTAGGCTTAAGTTCTGCCTGAACTCACCGTTACAAGCTTTACACGGGGTCTTACTATAGAAAACTCTAAACCCCAACCCTTCGATGAAATTTAGAGCGGCCCTACACACAAGCAAGTAGGTACATGGGTAATTTAGGGGATCAGGCCTTTGGGATACGGGACAGGTGGAGTGCTTCCTCGGACTCTGGACCTAGGCCAAGAATGGAGTTTGGTGGTAAAGGGGTTTAGGGTTTAGAGGTTAAGGGTTATAGTGTTTAGGGGTTTAGAGTCTAGGGCTTTGGGGGTTTAGGTTTAGGGACTCTAGTGTTTAGGGGTTTAGGGCTTGAGATTCAGGACATAAAAATCCGGATTCCGGCTCGGTATTCAGGGCTTTCGGGTCTACGGCCGGTAGGGTTTAGGGTTTAGGGGTGGGTTTAGGGTTTATGGGGTTAGCTTCGAGTTGTGTTCTTGAGGATTTGGGGCTTCAGGTGTACTGCGGCCTCTACAAAACATGTTGCGCTCTGAGCCCACTAAACCCTACATCCTTTTTGCTGCAGGCTTGCAAACCCTACATCCTAAACCCTAAACCCTTCAACATCTCAGAAGTCAGTCAATATCCCGAAGCGAACCTGAACTCCTAGATCCCACATACCCGAAGCCCAAACGCTGAATCGTAAACCCTAAGCCCCGAAAATGCCTTCACGGGGCCCTGCCGTCGAGAACGACCTACACCAAACACTCCCGAAACCATGAAGCACCAACGACACACCTCTTTCAATCCAGAGTTCAAACCTCATCACAGCAAAACGTTCATAAAGACACTCAACACAGTTTAGGGTTTGGGGTTTAAAAACTGGTATGACGTCTTCTCATACATGTCGCTTTGACTTAAGTTTATTTGGCTCCAATCGTTCTTTCCACCTTGTAGATCGCAGGAAGCACAGCAGACCCTACACCCCCTAACTTTAAGCCCAAACTCCAGCCCTGTTAAGCCTTCTATCTTTAACTTTCAACCCTAAGACACTAAATCCCGCACCGCCCTAAGACACTAAATCCCGCACCGAGTCGTTGGAAAAGCCCCTAAACACACAAACCCTCGAAACCCAAACCCTTAACCCTTTAAAGCCCTATGTAGCACAAGAGCCGCCCAAAGCAAAAACAACTCAAGCAGTTGTTCAACCCTATAAACCCTAAACTTTGAACCCCTTTGAACCCTAAACACCTATAGCTATTACACAAAATGTTTTACATATTAAAACCCTGCGATGCAACAAACCGTCCACAGAGCAAATCCGAGCCGATGTGGCTTCTTCCGCAACCAACCTTCAGACGAGGAGTTCACCTGCCCAAGGCCGTGGGGTTTAGGGGCTTAGGGGTTTAGGGGTTTACAGGTTTGAGGTTTGGGGTTTAGTGTTTAGGGCCTTAGGGCCAAAAACAGGGCTCTATCCGGGATGTTTAAGGGTCTTACGGAGGGGTTCCATAAGGGTTTGATCTGGGTTCTTACAAGACTATAGCTAACCAAACGGTCTACACTTTGTCCCAGCAGCCCAGTATGGCATACATGATTGCATAGCACAGCATATGATATAGGATACGGCGGCAAAATAGACACAAAGTAGAATAAAGTACAGTACAGGGTTTGTAAGGGCTCTACAAGGACGTCGGTGTTTGGGGTGCGTTGGAATCCCTCGTGCAGAAAGCGGGGTTCCGGGTTGGGGGTTTAGAGCCCTCAGGTCAGCATAGCATTCATACAATCAAGAACTGACAGTAACCCGGAGTGGAGGCAGAAAAAGCATACAGCTCATGGTTGAGAGCCTAGCGTTTGGGGCAGTTTAAGGCCATCGAGTATCGGCGTCGATTGCGGCGCTTCTTCACGGAGCCCTGACGAGGGCGGGCGGGCATGCCTGGCTTAGGGTGAGGAGTTGTGCTGGGAAGCCATGGAGATAGCTGAGCTCCCCATTAGATACAAATTCAGAATCAGTCCGGCCATTGTGAAGGCTAAGGTTCTTGGATTAAAGGTTTATAGGTTTTCGAAACCAAGCTTTGCTGAACACGCCGAAAAAAGCGAAACTGCGCCAGTGACAGAAGAAGTCTGACATGATCCGGTCTTGCAGTGCATCCCACAAGCACCTAGAAGTAGGTGATTCGATGGTAGAGTCTCGCACCCACCCTGTTTGAAAGGCTTCAAAGCCAAGCTCTAAACCCTAAACCATCTTCAGTTCGTGTTGGGCCGGTCGGTTCCTCCGCACCTTAATTGTAGAGGCCTTAACAAGTAAGAACTAGCTTGAATAAGGTTCCTTTCAAGGGTTCTTCACAGGGTTTTTTTATAAGGGGGTAGTAGTATAGAGGCCCGAATAAACAGAATAGGGGTTGGGTGTTGGGGCGGATAAGGAAGACTGTTTGTAGCTTCTCAGGCTTCTATATCTCAAGGGGAATTAATTTTAATTGTCTACGAATCATACTAGCGAAGCCGTAATATGTAGTCACACTACTTGGTGCCATCTGCGTATGTAGCATGCTTCAGGAAGTGTACGGGTGCCAGATAAACCTGGGGTTTGGGCCTTTTCTGGCTCCCGTTTAATGTTTAAGGTGTAGGGCCTTAAGGTTTCGGGTGCATGTTTAAGGTTTAGAGTACATGATACGGTATATGTATCATTCCAATTTTGCTCTTCTGTTGAAGCGTCGCTGTCAGCTAAGATGTCCGAACGGCGCCAGTCGAGAAATGGCAGCTGCCTTGCCCGCCGTCGTTATTCAGTGTCTTATGTTTGGCCTGGGCCCCTACACCCTAAAACCTATACTCTCAATGGTTTTTGGGACATAAAACCTTTCCCCAGCTGTTGTAAAAGCAGGTTCTGATAGCTGAAGTCTAACCCTCAACCCTTTTCCCTAAACCTGAAGGTGAGCCATAGGTTCCCCCTAGCCATCAACCATAGACCCTGGTCTTCGTGAAGAAACGGCTCCTCGGATCAACCAGATGTCTTGAAACTGCCTGGGGCTCCGCCCCGTGCTTGAATGTTCATGGGCTGCGCATTCAGGCCATTCGTTTCGGCAACATCGCCGACAGTTGAACAGAATGATGTAGGGTTGGCTTAGTGTGTCAGCTAATTCAGCAAGTGTTGGTCTTGTTGTGCGACATTCTCCCGCGATTCATCTCCTAGAGCTTTTACAATCTTTCCTCACTGAGTCGTGCAAACCCAGAAACCTTCAAGCCACCTCCGTCATCTCTCATGGAAACAAGCTCATTGCTTGAGGAGCTTCAGGCAAAAGCTAGAACTTTTCACACAAAGGACCCTGAGGAGCATGCGCCGCAAGAAAATAAAAGCGCACCCTATAAGTAGAACCAAAAAATTTGGTACGTTCAGGCTTCGAGGCTTTGCCTATGCGAGGCTATAAAGGCTATACATCCGGAACATAGGGGTCTTACCAACTAGAATCGGGTTTGGAGATCTTGTTCTTGGGGCATTGTAATTGTATGAGTATGCTAGGGACTATGAGGGCATACTCATGACACATATTTCTGCCGCCCTGAATCACTGGTGCCTTGATCTTACTTCCAACCCTCACATCCTAACTCCAATACCCAATCATCAAGATCCCCTGCCGGACCTATAGATACCTGAAACCTAAAGCCAGAAGAACCCCCGGTAAACACAGCAATACATGCCCAAAAACCTATACCAAAACCCCTAGGTCACTCGGTCACTCTGAAAACTAAACCACTCGTATCCCGAAGTCTCCTCTTCATTAAACCGGGCCCAAAAAAAGTTCAAACCTTCTAGGATAGACATCATGTATGAGGCCAAAAAGTTTGAAGTCCTCCCCCTTGGCTATCTAAGCCAAGCTGAAGGGTCAACCCGAGAGTCTAAACCCAAGAGCCCCTCAGAGCAAGCAGGAAGAAGGCTGCAACTCAGTAGGGGAAGGAGATCAGCTTTCCCATTCTGGCAAGGCAGAGCTTGGGGAGCGTGCAAGCGAATGGAGGTTTGAGGGTTTCTAGGGTGCCAGCACCGAAAGTGTCCATTCTACCGGAGATCCTTAAGGCTTAAGTTAGTGACATACGCTCTGAACCTAATCCGAGCACTTGATTATTAAAATCCCCCATATTTAAAGAAATTTTTTTGGCAGATTTAGGGCGATCTGTATGTGTTTCCATTACG
>CAJNDV010035494.1:0-11310 GCA_905221635.1 Symbiodinium sp. CCMP2456
GTAGTACTGTAGTACTACTAGTACTAGTAGTACTAGTAGTACTAGTAGTACTAGTAGTACTAGTAGTACTAGTAGTACTAGTAGTACTAGTAGTACTAGTAGTACTAGTAGTACTAGTAGTACCAGTAGTACGAGTAGTACTAGTAGTACTAGTAAACAATACTAGTAGTACTAGCAGTACTAGTAGTACTAGTAGTACTAGTAGTACTAATAGTACTAGTACTAGTAGTACTAGTAGTACTAGTGGTACTAGTAGTACTAGCACGAGTATCATTATCGTATGTGAAGGTAGGCTACGAAACCCTAAACCCTAGGAACATGCACCTAGACCCTGAACTTTCAACGTTCAGGCCAAAGCCAACTAAATCGTATACAAGCAGATTGCACCAAGACGGTCCGAATACAACGCAACCGTAAAATCATGCGAGGGACTACTAAACCTTCCAGCCTAGGCCTAGTAAACCCTACATTATTCTTTTTTAAACAAGATCGAAGCTATTGAATCTGCACGGTGAATTTTGTTCAGCCTGCTGGCTCCGTCGACGTAACAAGGTGCCGATTGCACTGGTGGTGCACCTGAATTGTTAATTATGCACTTTTTCGTCCAAGGAGCTCGGGCCCTGCAGGTGTGTATGTATTTGCTATAACTATATATTACATATCCCGAGGTGCTCAGAAGCCTGTGAACAAATCACACAAATCGGCTTTAAACTATATATATATATATTATTAATTATATGTATATATATATATAGACTAATATATATTCTGCCCCGCTGAACCAGTTCTCTTGATATAATCCTTAATTACGAGCTCGGGCCTGCAGGTGCGTATCTGTATATGTAATATATATATATATATATATATATATCTGTGTGTATGTGTGTATACATATATATATATATACATATAGGATGCATATATACGATATGTATATACATACACACGTACATACATATATATATATATATATTGTAACTTTAATCTACTCTTCATGCATCGGCCTCGGAGTCGTCCGGAATCGACACCCCACCAAGCCTGCCACACAATGTCGGCCTATAAGTTATATGTTTCGAATTCCCTGTAAACCAAATATACCCTGAACCTTATAAGCTCTAGTATAATTATTCGATCATTATATGATGTCCCCCAGGACCATCAGCCGCAGATCCGCAGAGGTGATCATGTGCATGGTCGGCAGCCTGCGAAGCAGTCACACAAATCGGCTTATAAATTATGCTTCCTAATTAAATGATGAACCTTGCTTCTTATTCCATCACCTCGTCATGTCCATCGGCCGTGTCGGCACTCGCAGACGACCAAGCTGCCTGGGAAGCAAGCAAATCGGCTTATAATTTATAATATCGTATTTTCCTGAAACTAAGTAACATGAACCTTCTTATTCTATAGCCGTCCGAATCTCGTTCAAGCTTGACCTTATGCAGTCCCTCGCCCACGCCGCCGGTATGTAGTCCTTCCCCCACGGTGTGGTCGGCATCGGGGATCGAGATGTTGTTCGGCTCGGGATAGGAAGCCTGCGAAGCATCATAATATATATATATATATATATATTATGCTAAACCTGTGCATAAAGCAATACATATATAAATATATATATATGTATGTACATATCCTTCGATCTTATAACCGTCTAAGGAGAACGAGCCCTGCAGGTGTATTTTGTAAATGTAATACATGCATAATTATATTTTGTATGCATATATATATATATATATATGTTTTTATCAAATAGAAATTATATATATATATATATATAACATTCACTGTATTGTGCTCGGCCTCAGCTCCGTGGTCATCATGTCGACAATGGCCCCCGGGCTTGCCGGGATGGGATCAGGATGCGGGAATCAAAAGTTGCTGGGAGCCAACCACGCAAATCGGCATTCACATTTATATAATAAACAAATCAAAATAAAATAAATAAATAAATATATATATATATATATAAATCCTGACCCCTATAGCTTTAATTATAACAACACCAGTTTATACATACATACATAAATACATATATATATATATATATATATCGGAATGCTGCCATCGTGCCCTAAAGTGAAAGAATGAATGAACGAATGAATTATGAATAAGCGAATGAAGGAATTTGGAAGTGAAGCCGGGTCACGGTCTCCATTCATATATATCAAGAGGTCGCGGGCAATGTGAGCAGTACTGAGCACATGCGGAGGGCAGATGGCAGCATATTGGTTAAATGGTAGCGTAGCTCAAGGGTTTATATATGTATATATGTGTACATCTATATGTATATATCGGCTACGTACTAGCGTACCAGTAGTAGTACTGCTCGCTGCTGCTGGCGGTTTTCTGCTGCTGCCAACACACACGCACTGACGAAAAACGAAGCAGTGCCTGTGACGCTTTTTAATTTGTGACATATATATAGATATAGATATAGATATAGATATAGATATAGATATAGATATAGATATAGATATAGATATAGATTTGTTGATCCCTGAAAAGATCAATATATATATATATATGTGTATTACACACATATATCCAGAATATATATATATATATATCCACACATTGCATTATAGCTGGGCTCCCAACACCTTCGGCCGGCCATCGCGACGGACTCCGCGACGCACCGTTCCTCTTGAATTCCAGCCAAACTTCTCCTGGTCCCCGTACTTGATTCGCGAAGCCACAGAGAGATTTGCAATCCAAGGCCTCACGCGATGGTATTATATATTATAATATGTATATATATATATATGTATTAATAATATTTTATATGTGTGTCTGTAAATATATATATATATATATACTTTGGAAAATTCCCAGTAAGATATATACTGCTGTGCAGTAGAGCAACACTGTGCCGAAGACCACGGATCTCTTCACTGTTCTCGAACCAAACTTACCCATCCAACTTGGCTGAATAAAGGCGATCAGAGATACAGTGTTCAGACAACTACAATGCAAGAACATGTATAGATCATATTGCAGTGCCGGCAAGCAACAACCGAACCATGTACGATCTCGGAAAAAGGCCCGGGATGACGGTAGGAGCAACATCGCAAATCCACTTCATCTCTGGAAGATGTGGCAAGACACTGGAGCCTGGCTGCTCGATCATCCACCATACACGCCTGGCCATCGCCACCAGGCATCCCAATGCTGAACGAGCTGCCGTCATATTCCCAATGCGGCATGCTTTCACCGAGAGATCCCCTTTTGGACGCTCTATCGTCTTCTTCGTGGTAGAGGAGCACATCCAAACATGTGCACTACATGGTGTGCCCATGCACATAAACGCCCCCGGCTTCAACCGAAGAATCGATTGCAACAGGACCATAAAGCCTGGCCTCCAGCATCGAACAACACACTGATCATTGCAACTTTAAACACAACTGTTATTCATGCGAAGTTGCATTGTGTTAACGTCATGGTGGCGATGGATGCATGTGTCCACACGGGAGGAGCGGAAGCCCCTTCGGCCTCGGAAATTCATTTATTATATATATATATATAATTCTGATCTGCGGGATCATGAAGATTGCAATTGCAGCCCGAGCACGGAAAGCCCGGTGGACACCACCCCATAGAACATTGAAATCACTGAAATGCATGCTGACATGTGTTTTTGGTCCTTACTAGAAGTACATAACAAAATTCGAGACGAGGCTAAGGAGTGTATTCAAAGCCCAAGATGTTGACTCATCTCTTGTATATGTAGGATCTGCGACTATATATTTCTTTATTTATTTAGTTACAATATATACTTTCTATTATCATACATATATATATATATGTATGTATATATATATATATGTATATAAATATATAATATGTCTGACCACGAAGCCGTCACGAAACCCAACCTGGGAACCCACTACACATGTAGTGTTGGGGGGTTGCAGTTTTTTGGTTTTAAAGTCGAGGTGGGAAGACGAACAGACTCTCTGGCACCCAGGCCATGGTATCATGTCGAGTTTGCAGAATCTAGCATATCACTGGGCATCTTGTTTAAACTTCTCGAGTCCTCGCACTCTCGCCCCCCTAGTTTGTTCCCTGCCTTGTCCGTGAACTCCTTGCTACTCAGGTGGACGATGTAGTCAAGGATGTGAATCCTGGGCGGGCACGAACACATGTACTGCAATACGGTATGCACATAATATATATATATATATACACATATATATATATATATATACATACATGCAAGCAAGAGTCAGAAGTCCTGGAGCTCCGAGGGCCAAGAGCACCGCAACGTCAACTTTCGACAGTGTGAGTACCATGTCGGGATACGCCGAAACCAAATAAAGCTTCACACACACGCACACGGCTGGGCCACAGGACTGCGAGCAAACATTTACATGGACAGCTGACGTGATATTAATAGCATGGACCTCTATATAATATATATATATATATTTATTTATTTATTTATATTTATATTTATATCTATTTATTTATCCTAGCTTTCAAGAGGCTTTGCACCGGCACTTCCACCTGCTGGCTGTGAAGCAGCTCTCAAAGCATGCACGTGTGGCCTAACGGGACATGTACAAGCTTTAAATTTACGACAAACTGCTAGCGCTGGATCTGAATATTATTTTTTGCAGCTGCACCCCTTCCAGCGCGAAGTTCACACTTCAGAAGCGGATCGGATTAGGGATCAGCACGATCCTATTGACTTAAAGAGTGCAAAACACGCAACCCGGACACCACAATATGGCCCCTCGTTATATATATATATATATATATATGTATATATATATATATGTATGTTAACACTGTGTCCCAGCCCGTGCTTTCGATTCAAAAGCAGAAACTGCTGAGCTAATTGCAGCAGTCTCTAGGATCTCGTCTTGAGGAGGGCCTCCTTCTCGTCTTCGAACTCGTCGTAGACTTGGAAGTAGTCGACACCATCCTGAAGCTTCCTGGCCTTGCAATATTTTATTTAAATCATGAGATAGGCTGGGGCACTTATAAATCAGCACTTACTACATGCGAATTTTATAAATGATATTATATAAAATTAAATATATATACATATATAAATATTCTACTCTACAAGCTTTGCAACGATTAAATCATATATATATATATATCAAACCAGGACCGGGAAGTACTACCAAGGAAATTAAAGCCGGCCGGGGTGGGTTTTAAAACACTAAATTGCATGCTAGCGGCTGCATTGATGCATACGTTGACGACCGCACGCATCTGCTCTTCGTCGAGATCGGTGCCACCGACAATGTGCAAGACCTGTACATGTAGCAGCGCCAGTGGGTGGACATTTACCTAGCTATATATATATATACATATATATATATACAGAGATGTGTGCCACAATACGTATACCATGTAGAGATGTGATCCATGTCAACCGACGCTGCATGTACACACACATATATATATATATATATCGTATTATAATGTATATATATATATGGAGATATATCTCACACATAAGCATATATATATATATATCCAATATTATAATACTACTGAACCGACTGATTGATCCTGAGGTGTGAGGTGTCCACGACAGGGGTATCCAGGGTCCAACCCTCGGGATAATTGCAATAGGTGAAAAGGATTATATATAGAGGCTGTGTAATAATAATAATAGTATATAATCATATATATATATATATATATGTATAGTATATATTGGTATACTTATGCCCTGAACCGATTATCGTAGACATATATATATATATAGTGTATATATATATATATATATACTTGCCTGCTTCTTCTTGCCGCCTTTCTTGCGTGTGACTCCACAGCAGCAGCGGTTCCAATATGGCATCACCTTGCAATTGTACACGCAGGCTGTAGATATGATAATGGGGCTTGGGGGTTTCCGCATAGCTAATCATACTTCCTATAGGTCGACGATATAATCGACTGTATACGGCTGGGTAGAGTCGAAGTCTTCAAATACGGGGATGTCGATATTGTACTCGTTCTTCTTTGTGCGACGCTTCTTAGCAGCAGGCTCGATCTGATCATCCGGCTTCTCATCCCCGGGCCCTTTCGCGGCTGCTTGCTCATCCGGCTTCTCATCCCCGGGCCCTTTCGCGGCTGCTTGCTCATTCGGCTTCTCATCCCCAGGCCCTTTCGCGGCTGGCTCATTCGGCTTCTCATCCCCGGCCCCTTTCTCGGCTGGCTCATTCGGCTTCTCATCCCCGGCCCCTTTCTCGGCCGATCCCCGCTTAGCCTTGCCCTTGGCCTTGGCCTTTGGAGCACTGTCTCCACGGCCCCGGCCACGGCCCCGACCCCGGGACGACTGCTGCTTCTGGGCCGCAGCTTTGGCTGCAGCTCGCCTCAGATCTAGCACTACCGCTAATAGTTAAATAAATTCTAGAATTATAAATATACCTATATATCCAGACTTATAAATATCTATTTAGTTTTGTACATATTCTAAACCCTAAACCCTAAACCCTAAACCCTAAATGTAGCTATATATATATATATAGATAGGAAATTGCAAACAAACCACAGCTTGGTCTGCACAGCCGGGAGGTCTTCACAATCAAACGCAGCTTCCACAGCCTCACCGGCGAAGGGACGGTCACCATCCCAGTCAGGACGTTCACGAATCAAGGGTCCGTCGTCTGCCTCGAAACACACATTGGACCGGACGATATATATATATATATCGAGCATTGCAGTCTATAGGGGTTCGCATAATGGGAGGATCCGGAGTTCGGGAACAAAGTACAAAACAAGCAACGTCTTCATGGCAATTCCATGCCACTTATATATATATATATGCCCATAAATCTACAGCTATTAATTAATAAGCCAACTAATGGTTTGGGTTTTCGGGTTTCTATAGGATTTAAGAAAGGTTTAGGGTTTATTTAGAAGGCTTTATGAAGGGTTTAGGGTTTTAGGGCTCACAAAAGGCTTCGGGTTTAAAAAGGCGGCCTCTGGGCACCTGTAGGGTTTCTTAGATATACACATATCGTTTGGGGCTTTAGGGTTTAGAACGGGTGGGTTTGACGAGAAGTGGGCTTGAGGGTTTCTGCGGCTGTCGAAGCCTATACCCTAGACCCTAAACCCTAATATACAAATATACAATCATAATATCGTGTGCCTTAGGCTAGGGGTGTTCTGAAGCGCATAAGATCCTGGGCAGTATAGTGTACTTATAATATATTTAAGGCCGGAGGGGGGTTCTGGTGTATTATTCTTATATATATATAATCTGTTTCAGCTAATAACTATAATATACTATAAATGAAACATCTTATTGTAATCTACATATTTTTATAAATATATTCATCTATACTAATTTGTAATAGCGTGAGCCTTCTCGGCAGTGCGGACTGGATCAGCCGTCGTCGCCCCCTGCACATGCACAGATCTAGGCCTTAAGGGCCCCCTTCCACCCGGTCTTATACCCCCCTTCACCCTCCCCGCTAACGCTGGTGGTCTGATCATGTCGCAAAAACCTATATATATATATATTTATATTTATATTTATATTTATATTTATATTTATATTTATATTTATATTTATGATTATATATAATATTATTACTCTATATAGATTATCATATATACATGTATAATTCTCATAATCCACATGTGTGTATATATATATATACCGATTAAGGGAGCCTGCATGCCCGACCCAAAAGTGCGAACGGTTATCTACGAACCTCATCGCAGGTTTATGGCTTCGGAGTACAGGCTTTTAGCGGGGACGGGGCTCGGGGGTCATATCACGTTTAATGGGGATTTAGGGATTGACATTTGAATCGAAACATGGTAGATCCCAGAACCCAGAACGGTTACCCACCAGGACAATCAATATACATATATATATATATATATATATATGCTGCTAATCAATGAACCGGTACCACTAGGAACATGTTGAAGCTCGAGACTCCTATACAGGAACATGTTGAAGCTCGAGACTCCTATACATACATATATATATATATATCTTAGTTTTATTATATTTATGCATGCAAGCTGCATGCTATCATATATATATATATATATTGATATATATATATATATGTATGTATATATAAAAACCCAAACACTTGCAACCCCTGTATAGCCCTTAACCCGGAAACACTTAGTACATGTGGCCTTCTCGGCCATGCGGTCTGCCCCATCTGTAGCCATCGACACCTGCACGCAGCCGAGAGAGGGACGGAGGAGAGATAGTTACACAGCTTATAATTTAGTATTAATGTTGATTGTACGTGTTGTTGGTGTATGGGTCGGGTTATGGGTCGGGTTGTTTTTGTCGTTGCTGTGTATCGTTTTTCCGACAAATGCAAGCATGTACATGCATGTACTACATCTGCGATATGTGTGCGCGCTGCAATATATACGTATGCATGCTTTGCAATTGGGCCGGCCTCATGGATGGCTGGACCATCCACAGGGAACGGGTTCTGGGAATCTTCCGAACACGTGTATCGTTTCGAATACGTGTACATATCATCGATATCGGTTTCTTCCTCACCCTTCGCGAAGCACGCCTCCGCGGCTGCGACCGTCGGCTTCTGGTGCCCTGCACACTCTGTAGACTCCACGGCAATCTCCGTCTCGGCACACTCGACCGTCGGCTCGTTCGGAATCTCCTTTGGGGTTTAGGGTTGGGGGGGTTGGGGGTTTATAATTATATTTTGGGCTCGGCACAATCGAGGACTCCTTCTGGTCCTCTGCACACTCGGCCTCTGTAGACTCCACGGCAATCTCCGGCTTGGCACACTCGACAGTCGGCTCGTTCTGGGGAATCTCCTTTGGGGTTTAGGGTTGGGGGGGTTATAATTAGATTTTGGGCTCGGCACCATCGAGGACTCCTTCTGGGGCTCTGCACACTGGGTCGCCTCTGTAGACTCCACTGCAATCTCCTGCTCGGCACACTCGACATTCGGCTCGTTCAGGGGAATCTCGTTTGGGGTTTAGGGTTGGGGCTTGGCGGTTGATAATTAGATTTTGGGCTCGGCACAATCGAGGGCTCCTTTTGGGGCTCTGCACACTCGGTCGCTGTAGACTCCACCGCAATCGACTCCTGCTTGGGACACTCGACAGTCGGCTCGTTCGGAATCTCCTTTCGGGTTTAGGGTTGGGGGGGTTGGGGGTTTATAATTATATTTTTGGCTCGGCACAATCGAGGACTCCTTCTGGGGCTCTGCACACTCGGTCGCTGTAGACTCCACCGCAATCTCCGGCTTGGCACACTCGACGACAGTCGGCTCGTTCTGGGGAATCTCCTTTGGCGTTTAGGGTTGGGGGGTTTATAATTATATTTTGGGCTCGGCACAGTCGATGACTCCTTCTTGGGCTCTGCACACGTCGCCTCTGTAGACTCCACGGCACTCTCCTGTTGAAGCTCGGCACACTCGACAGTCGGCTCGTTCAGGGGGTTTAGGGGTTTGGGGGTTGTTTTTGGATCGGGCTATGCCATGGCTCCGTTTAGGGCCTCCTAAAAATGTAGCGCTCGGCACAGTGGTGTTCGAATTCGGGGATTATATATGTGATCGGGTCGGATCAACATATACGTAATAAGGCGTATTCATTTTTTAGGGTTACCTTATAATTATAGATATAAAAAATATATATATATATATATGAAGAATTCATATAGTTATATATATAGGTGTTATTAGAATCTTATTGTTTTTTGTTGTTGTTTCTGTTGCACCGGTACATATGTCCTTTCGGGCTTAGGGTTTTCGGGTTCAGGAACGTTAACAGTCGCAATCTCCTTCTGGGTTCGGCACACACTTATTCACGGGTCAAGTCTATATTGCAGTGCGCAAGTCGGGTCGTGTTCGAGTTTGGGGTTTAGGGATTTCTAGTATTACTATATAATAATATGGTTACAACAAGCCAAGTTAAGGCTTTAGGCGACAGCCTTGCAATCAGAGCGACCAGGGTCCTGGGTTTAGGGTTTGGGTTTTTTTTATTGGGCTAACCCTGCTGGCTCCTTCTGAAGCTCTAGAGACGACTCCGCGGCATGCGCAGTCTCCTCTGGGTGTATCGAGGTTTAGGGTTAGGGTTGGGGGATATTATATAATTAGGGATATATACATCTCGAGTGTCTCAAAGGCTCAGCCGACTCCACATTCATGCAGAATCCTTATTTCGCGGCTCGGCACACTCGGCTTTATACGTCCTCGTTTATGACATGTACGTGTCGGCTCAACCGTCGATCGATGTTTAGGGTTGGGGTAATTTGGGCATTTGGGGTTTGTCTCCACGGCTCCTTCTGGGGCTCTGGACGATCCACCATCGGCTCCACAGTCGACTCCGTTGCAATCTCCTTTGGAAATTGTGGGCTTTCGATAAGATTTGAGGGTTTAGGGTTTGGGGGTTGGAGTTTGAGGTATAGCACTTGGCGCTGGGCACACACACACACACACACACTCCTTCTGGGACTCGGCACACTCGATCTCATATGATCATGATCATGGGTCGAATCCAGGGATGGGGGCACGGCAAATAAATAAATATATATATATATATATATTTGAATATATATTGTGGGCTCAACACATTGGCTCAACTGTCGAATCCCGTAACACTAATATTAGTGTTTTAAGGCTCCGGATCCTGCGCATGCACGGCCCCCTCCTCCACTTCCTCTTCCGGCTCCATTGAGCAGTCCGGCTCGGCATCCTCGATCTCGGGCTCGTCCACCGGCTCCGGCTCCGGATCCACTGAGCCGTCCGGCTCAGCACTATCGATATCACCGTCGACCCTACCAGGCTCCGGCTCCGGAGTTTCTGTGTTTGCACTAACCAAAGCCAAGATATCTTTGAGATGCTGGATCTCCGGGGTCCTGCATCTACGGAAGGGATTATATTGTAAAAAAATGCAGCTTGCGACATGGATGTCATAATATTCGTATATGTATATATATATATATACAGAAATGTGTGTATACACATATATTATGAACTGGCTGCTAACCCCTGGAACCGAATACTAGACCCAGCTTCAAGCCGGAGTCACCAAGAAGAACACCAAAATCCCAAAGTCCTGGAGCGGTCAGGCGTTCTGCGATAAAGCCGAATTCCGTACATGGCCCGCAACCGTAGGGAGCCTGCCTGGAGATCCACCCAGGCCTGCAAGAGCACGCGTGCTATATAATATATAGAGTGTATGATCACGTAGATTATATATATATATATATAAATATATAAATCATACTGTAACTACTACTACTACTACTACTACTACTACCCGTCTGTAACCAGACGGTAAACCCCTAATATCGCGTCTGTAACCAGACGCCTAAGCCTAACACTACCCGTCTGTAACCAG